>OU015498.1:120229726-120279726 GCA_907164885.2 Dolomedes plantarius | reverse complement strand
TCTTGTGTTGTCATACTTAGATGACATCATCATATTATCTGAAACATTTAATGAACATGTAGAAAATTTAGGTGCAGTTTTCGAGAAGTTGCGGGAATTTAAATTATACGCTAACCGAGAGAAGTGCAATTTTGCTTGTAACCGCATAAAGTATTTGGGGCATTACATAACGAGTAAGGGACTCGAAGTCAACCCAGACAAAACAGCTGCTATACAAGAGATGCCAACCCCGAAAAATGTAAAACAAGTACAAGCTTTCCTGCAAACTTGCTCGTGGTATAGAAGATTTATATCTAACTTTTCAGAGATTGCAAGACCCTTGAGTCATCTGACAAAAAAGAAAGTGTCCTGGGAGTGGGGAAAGGAACAAGAAATAGCTTTTGAAACATTGAAGCACCTTTTGACAAATTCTCCAGTTCTTGGCCAAAATGATTCATCTAAACCCTATATCCTTAGAACAGATGCTAGTAACTATGCTCTTGGTGCGGTCTTGTTACAAGGTACAGGTGCAGACGAACATCCAATTGAGTATGCAAGTCGGTTACTCACCAAAGCCGAAAGAAATTACTCTACGACCGAAAGAGAGGCCTTGGCCATTGTTTGGGCTTTGAATAAGTTTCGTGCATATATTGATGGCCAAGAAGTAACTGTGGCAACAGACCATCAGCCCCTTAGATGGTTAATGAATTTGAAGTCCCCTACCGGTCGCCTAGCGCGATGTGCAATACAGGTACAATCCTTCTACCTGAGGATAGAATATATACCTGGGAAAGCCAATATTGTTGCTTACATGTTGTCCAGACCATTCTGTCATCATGATGAAGAAACTTGTGAAATTTGCACTATTTCCATCGATATCCCTGCACGAAGTATAAAAGAAATTCGCGAAGACCAATTAAAAGACGAAGATGTTAGGAAAATTATAGAATTTTTAGAAAGTCTCGTTAAAGATGAGAATTTTGCCATTTGGAGTGACCGAGGTTACCTAATGAATCAAGGAGTGTTATATAGATATTCTCTCGAGGCAGATACAGAAGAAGCCCAGTTAGTGGTCCCGATTCAAGAACGAGAAAGAGTGCTGAAAGAGCACCATGATGCCCCATCAGCCGGACATTACGGAATCGAAGGAACCTACGATAGAATTTCAAAGCGGTACTACTGGACTGGTTTGCGTAGATATATTACTGAATATATCAAGAAGTATATATATAATATATATATATATATATATTTATATAATATATATTTATATAATATATATATATATATATATATATATATATATGTATATATATATATATATATATATATATATATATATATTATTATTATTCCCAGGTAGAAACGTTTTTGTTTATTTAAATCTTGCGTCTAAAGGAACAAAAAATAATATAGAAGATACGATTGATGGATAAACTCGTGGGATGATGCTTGTGAAGAAGTATTGTAAGTGCAGTAAGTGATGCCAATACAGAGTTCTGGAAAACCATAATGTAGTAAGAAAATACGAAAGTTATTTAAGCTTGCTGAATCATGTGAAATCTGACATAGTGATCAGACAGTAATGGGAAAAAAGACATACGAATCATAGATCCATGTTTTTATTTCTAAATGAGTAACAAGAAATTAATTTCCTAGGATTGTATCTTGGTTCCGAAAAATAGTGGCCGTTTTGAGGGGTGGTCGACTAAAGACGTTGTAGTGTGCATACATATATATATATATATATATATATGTATATATATATATATATATATATATATATATATTTTTTTTTTGGGGGGGGGCAAGCAATTAGGTTGTGTGATGTTAAAGTTACGCATCCTTTTCCTGAACAAAAATAAACTTAAAATATAAATCTGATAGAATCATCATTGGAATTCGAACCAGATGTTCAAACCTCGGTATTCAACATATCAAATTATTCTGGAAATGTCAGGTAATCTCATTTTGTGAATTCCATTCTTCACATTTAACTCTCTGTTAGGGGCCCAGGGTTGCCCAATCGTCGGCAGATCTGTACTGTCCGGCCGGTGGCAAGGCCTATATGAATCATCACCGAACATGGGAAATAAACCTTCGGCTGTGTATACAGGAATTGCTACGCAGCGCCAGTCTTCGGAGATTCAATGGCTGATACACGAAAGTGGAGGGGGCCGAGGTGTCAAACGCATTAACTATCTGCTAGATACAGGATTTCAAACCATGTATCCAGAACTCGAGATGACTATTCTACCTGTTTAACTATTCCGGTAGAAGGAAATTTCATGAGCTAAATTCTTTTCCTTTCATTTGTCCTCTTTCTTTTTGAGACCTACGACTCAAATTGTTGTCAATGGCACATTTAAAAAATATTTTTTCACCGATGCTGAATTTTCCCCCCGTAATTTTTGCCATACGTTTCATTAAAGGCTCGTAATCATTCTTTTGAACGATTGCACACTACTCTAATAACCATCTTCCAACATGAGATAAGACCCGGATCTCCAAACCTCGTGGCCGGTATTCTATCAATGGAATTATCCAAGAGATGATTCAATTTCATTTTGTGAATTGATTTTCCTCACAAACTTTTCTTCCATATTTTATCATCGCCCTAATACAATATTTTCTGAAAGGTTCTGATATATAATTTTCAATGAATCAAGTATGCACGTGAAATGCCAACACGGAAATTCGTCTTGTAATCTCTTTTCGTCGCAGATATGCACTTATGATTCTGCTGATTCAGCTAGCCTGCCGTAGTATCTAAAATCTGGTGAATATCACATCCGTTCAGACAATTATAAAAACCAAAATGTCTAATTTAATTAAAAGAAACTTCCCCACATATGATTTTTTACGAGACGGGCAAAAACTATTGATACCGCTCTTAATTTCGTTGGACAATCAATGAGGAATCGCAAGTCTCTCGAGTTTTACGAAAAATTCCCTTACTTTGAAGAAATGCATTGATAATAGAGTAGAATATATGGGAAAGTATGAAAATCTATTATTTTAGTGAAAAAGAAAACTGTAACCGGCTATTAAATTTGTGTTTGTAACATTGGACGGACATTTAGGTGCCTCCGAGCACAGATGCAATAATGGTTCATAAAAGAAAAATATTCCCTTAATTTTCAACGCTGTTTTGAGAAATTTTCTGACGTAAATTACACGTCTTTAATATACCTTAATTGCCGTATGAGAGGAAGTTATTTGAAAAGGCTTCCCTATTCATAACTATGGTTAAGAGACTAATAATTAAGAAAATTTTGCATGGAACAGTTTTAATATTTATCTTACTGTTTTATCCTCTGTGGTAAAATCAGCTACTGCTTAATAAAGTACCTTGTTGAATAGTTAAAAATTCGCTAACGTTTATATTTGTGTTTTATATTGTGAGGAATATAAAGGTTTAGGGACTACCAATGAAATAACAAACATCGGTAGGATTTGAGAACATTTGATTCTAGGTTGTTATGAAACATATAGTAGTAACCTAAGAATTTGTTTCAAGGAAAATTAATCATTCTAACACATTTGCACAAAAGGAATTTTTAATAGAGTTATCAACACACAGAACTCCAAAAACATTTTTCAAACACCATCTAGATTGTCTGGATGACCTAGAGATTAGGTACTCGGATTTTATATTGTAATTTACTCAATTTAAGAAGATCAAATAATTTTAAATTTTCTCAGGGGAAGAAGGATTTAATAATTTATAACACTTCAAGTTTTGTATCCGTCCATTACATACGGGAAAATCAGCAATTAAATGATTTCTTTCTTGTATAAGCACATTAGAATGATTTTCAAAATTTGACTCAAGATTCCAGTGAAACACAGAGTAAGGGCCTGTTCACATAGGAGTCCGTTGCGTTGCGTTAAGGAAAAGATGACGTTGAGACGAAAATAAACCAATCATAGTCGTTAAAAATGTCATTGCTAATCGTTTGGAGGCATATGATTGGTTTATTTTCGTCTCAACGTCATCTTTTCCTTAACGCAACGCAACGGACTCCTATGTGAACAGGCCCTTAGTTATTAATAATTTGTTCCAAATAAAAATAATCTCTATAAATCAAACCTCATAACTCTTAATAAAGATGTAAAAGAATGACAAATTTATAGTTTATTTATTAAAAATTATATATCTATACAGGTTTGCATCTCTGCTGATTTTATGTATATCTCTAATTTTATCCACATTACATTTGTAATGCTAAAACTAACTATAAGGTAATCTCATCTTGATAAAAGTAAGTTTAAGAGTTCAATCATAAATATTTAATTAAAATAACTAATCATAAATTCTATTAATTATATGTTTGATTATTTACAAAGTATTTAGTACCTTAAAAACAACACCTAATAGCGGCAAACATTCTACCACTAAACTGGCCTGCTCAGAACAGAGCTCGAGATCTCTTGCTTTCTGGCTATATGTAAAGATCACTACAAACAATCTTAGAATCAGTATATTGTAGGGCAATGCCTAACCATGACACCTTCTAAAGTGACAGATCTTAGTTTCACGAGAATAATGCCCATTGCTATTTATATATGAACCAATCATAGAATAAGAAACACAAATCGAAAATTCTTCATTGTAAATAACTAAAATATAATAGCGAATTTCGGAAGCCAAAGCAATTTCTTCTTTTGGAGCATAGTAAGAGAAAGCCTATTCAATAGTAAACAAAGGGAAGGAAAACGGCATAGTCAAACATGGTTTATTTAGTGTGAGGATGAAATAATGTAGTTTTACAGGTCAGTAAGTAACTTGTATTGGAGCTTTATGGGAATTATTTAGAATAGCAAGTTGGATCATAGTTTTCTTCATCTACAATACTCGTATTTTTATCATTGGAGCATTCAATGATAAAATTATGCAGATCAAGGAACTTTCCTTCTAGTTTTCTAGTAGTACTATTGATGTTGCCTTCATCTATAGTTAATATAATATTAGAGAATAATTTGATTTATAAATTATCCAAACATTTCTCACCTCAAGACTTGAAATTTTTTGATCTGAAACAAAATTTCTCTTTTATGAAAGACTTTCTTGGCAAGCTCAGTATTGATGAAATCATGAAAATTTTCTTTATCAGTATTTGCTATAAAAGGGGAGCAATACTTTTAACCAGAAGGAGGTACGTGATTTAAGTTGAAAAAATTACACATTTTTGAAATTTGTAGTAAATTAATATGGTTTATCTTATGAAAGTTTACAGTGTTGAACAAAAATGTTCAAGACTAATTGTGAGCTAAGTTTTCTAGTTAATTACATATTCTTGAGAACTGTAAAGTAGTGGAGTAGCAGCAATTTAAGTTTCCTATTTTTGAAAGATGAAATTTAGAAATATAAGTCATTACTGAACTAAAATCAGTTTCAGTAATTAATGATTTAATGAAACTTATTTATCACACGCAGCAATTACATAGACAGATTAACGATGAGCCTATATGTATGTAAAGACAATGTTATATATATTTTTTCATATAGAAAGAATTAAAGATTATGGCTTTACAAATCACGTTACTTTACTTATAGAAAGGAAGGCTTAAGCATGAGAATAAGTATATCTCAGACAGCATTTTAAATTTCCCTTTCTAAAACACACTATTTGAGTGAAAAGGCACATCAATTTTTGTCAAACTTTTCCGAAAATTATGCATATCCTCGGTTAACAGTTATAATGTGAAAGAATGAGTTGTTTTCGCCTAATATATGCCACATGTGAGCCTCAGTTCTAATTTGTCATGTCCCCCACGAGTTTAAGCTTTGTATGTTTTCTCTTTTAAGCTATTTAAATATTTCGCAAGTCTCTAAACTGTGAATCGCTGACGAAACTCTAATTGCCATTTGCGGTTCCAGTTAAAGCATTGTCACGTTAATTACCCATTTTGACTGGCAGAATGTTTAGCTGTCGGTTCTACGATGAACAACATGCATAATTTCCGTACCGGTGCTTTCCTGTTAAATTTTACCGTTTACATCAGGATATTTTAATCAACCATATTTGTCTTCATAAATTTTTAAATTACTTTTTCCAAAAGGTGAAGAGATAACCACATATTGTTTCTTTTTCCTACACCAGGGTATGAAGGATATTAAAAAATTTTTTCTCGATACTTCACTTTCAGATGGTGAGTTATACATTTTTAATTATAATTGTGAAAACTGAGACTTAAAATCTATTCATTCGCATTTTAAATATATTTTTAAGTTACTATGTAAAGAAACTGTTTTTAGCGGAATTAAAAAAAAGATGTTTGGATGTCATCAAATTTGTCAGTTAAACTAAAAAAATAGAAACAACGGCTATAGTTTTTTCAGAAACAGCCCAAGATTTTTCCTTCGATAAGATGATTCTAAAGTAAAAGAAAATATTAAACCTAGATATTTTGGTTTTTCATTTGCATAGAAACAACCAAAATTATACTGAATTGTTCTGAATAAGGGAAAAAGAAACCTTTTTACTTGATGAATCCTGGAAGGAACTCTTCCGAAATTTAAGTTTCAGAATTAGGACAATGGTAGTATTTGAAGAAATGAAGAATCAATTAAAACTTATGTGTATGGATAAAATTAAGCCGAAAAATCTTTTGCAGCTATCATTACACTCAGGGATCCTAAATATGTATTTTCAATAAGGGTGTATGTGTTGTTTTCATGAAAATATATCAAATATCTGGGTTTTTCCCTTGGAAGTTAAAAATATAGTAAAAAATTTATTTTATTTCTTATTACAAGCATAATTTAATTACAATAAGACAATTGACTAAAAAAATACAGCTTACAATGACATTAGTATGTGTTTGAATGTAAAATGATGTTGTTGAGTCTACGAACAGTGCAAAGCACTATCCGTAGAAGAGGGGTGCCATTGCCTCAAGAGAGGTTGGACTTCTACTTGGTCCACGAATTTTGAACCGAGTCAAGTGACGAGACCGGACCATTTGACCCAGCACCTCCAGAGGTAAATTTGAGAACTTAGAGGACATTGCAGCCACGAAGGATTTTTCCTGCACCAACCGCCGTTAGTGTACAGGACAGTGATTTTGAACCGAGTCAAGTGAAGAGACCGGACCACTTGACCCAGCACCTCCAGAGGTAAATTTGAGAACTTGGAGGACACTGCAGCCATGACAGATTTTTCGGGCACCAGCCACCGTTAGTGTACGAGACGGTGGATTTGTCAGCGGTGGGCACCGAACCAGTGACGTTCAGATCACTGGCTCCCTTTGTTTGCCAACTGGGCCACCGCACTCATGCAAAATGATTCCAGGAAGGTAAATTGATACAAGTGGAGATCATTTCGATTGAATCGGGAAATATTTCCCTCTTGCATGAACCATCCCAGAATTATGGTTTTTGTTGCTTAATATCAAAGATGGATTCAGTTATTCCAAATAGGAAATCTTATGAAACTTCATGACAAATGCAACTATTTTATCCCACTCATCTGTATGAGTAGAAAGAATTTTTAGAATTTTTCCCCAGTCGATAGAATCACAGCAAAAGTCACAAATTCTCTTAAAACTGAAACCGTAAACGATCGTGTAATGGCAAAACAGGCAATAACCAAAAGATATCAAAATTGTCACACCTGGGAACCTAAAACAAAACTGATAAAAGACGTATTAGATGAAACATATTATAGATAATAAAAAACCACGTATCAAAAAATAAAATTTAAAAAAGGGATTTTCAGAAAAGTAATTTGGATGGTGAATGTTGAAATGAATTAAATTTGACGATTAAATAAAACAACTTTAATTTAATTTCAAGTAATTCTAGCAAATGTGGCGTGTATTACCTTACTTGTAATTTTTTTAATCATTTTTAATAATAAAAGTTATTTTTTAAAAAATCTGGGGTTTTTTATGATACAGTCTGGTTTTATTATATTTTTCTCGCTGGGAGTCCTGAGTACATCGTAACTCTAATGCAATTATCAGTAACTGTTGTAAAAGGAACTAATGATCCCCCTCCCCATTCCCCATTAATATGTCACGTATATTTTGTCATTTCACTACAATAGATGACGCTCTGTTGTTGAAATGTAGTAAAATATTTAAGTTAAAAATTTCCATGTCATTTGGATCGCGCTGTATGACTGTACACAAGAATGAGTGCTCTGTCAAGTCATTGAAAATATAAAATTGTAGGTATTGCTAGTTGGTTTATGCTTACCTCTGAATTCAAATTTATGTTAATCACATGATAGTAAAATTACCCCCTCCCCCTACATATGTATGTTATGCCAAAAAGTGTCCGATAAATTGCTAATTTTATTAACCCCTTTTCAACTTTTCGTAATTTTTATAACTATCTTCAGCGAGCTCCGAGCAAAACGTGACCCAGTGAGAAAACTGCCACGTTGCAATTTTAGACTACAGAGCATACCACATAAGGCCTTATAGGTAACTTCGAAATTTGCATACTATGACAAGCCTGACCGCAAGAAAAGTTCCACATCGAAAAATTGGGGGTATGAAGTGACGTACAATTGCATTTTAAAATCTTCAGATGAAGGTGGGGATCCCTTTTAGCGAAGACCTCATCTCTTTCCCAAAATGTCTTAATAAATGTGCTGTAACATTTTTAAAAAAAATTTCCAATGGCGAGTATAAAAGACATCTGAGACCAAAAGAAAGAAACAATGAACAAAATAAAATACGAAAAGCAGCCACAGAAAGATAGTTTATAGATCCATAAGGTCCCTTGCTTGCCAATAGCGCTCGCACGTGCTTTTTGCGGAGAGAGCCGGACAGCGGAAAAGGTGAGAACTGTCCCTCAGTTCTTGAAGGTCACGCGGTTTGCAGTACGGGTCATCGGTAAATGTGTTGTTAAACATGAAAGTGTGTAATTATTTTTGAAACTTGAGATCCACTTGTGCCGCTACGACTGCAATTTTATGATGTGTTTTCAGCTTAAATACTTCTTGCGTAATATATACAGGCGGTTATCAAAATAATGGAAACATTTAGGAATAACATGAAATTCTTTATTACTATTGCATAGAACAATCTATGGCACTTAATACCCCCTGGATTCACTAAGGAATTGAATTATGCAAGTCATGAATAGTGGTTAAAGGGAATATTGCACCATCCTTTATGGATAAATCATCAATTTTTCTGTAGAGATGCTGTTGGTGGATATCGATTCCTGACTCTATTCTCTACAGCAGATCCCAGCAGTTCGATGATATTGAGGTTTAGGGACTGTGCGGGCCTGATAAGATGTTTAACTTGGTCTTTATGTTCCTCAAACCACGACCTGACAGGTCTAGCTGTATAGATCGGATCATTATCATCATGGAGAACGCCATCTCTTGCAGGAAACAATTTTTGCACCATAGTATGAATCTGGTGGGCTAAAAGTTCGACATAGTCCTTCCCAGTCAATCTCCCTTTCAGGGTTACAATAGATCCCTTTTGAAAACCATAAAATGGCCTCCGAAACCCTGAGAAATTTCCCTCCATGTTTGACAGCTGGCATGAGACAAGCATGATGATACGCTTGTGTAGGTGTTCTTCAGACATACGCACTTACTGTTGCAGGGAACAAAGTGAACAATGATTCGTCTAACCAAATGTCGTATTTCGACGTATCACTCGACCAGGATTTGTGTTCATAGCACCACTGTAGAGGACGTTTTGTATTCACATCTGTTAGAAGTGGCTTGGGAATTACTACTCTGCCGTAAATGATTTGTTTGTTAAGTTTTCTCTTACCTGTGATGACTGATGCTGCAGCCTGCAGATTTATATGGAGCTCTACGGTCACTTTGGCTGCAGTTGTCTTCTTTTTTGATGTCACAATCCGCTTCAACACTCGTCAGTCTCATTTACTTAGCTTTCCCTTTCGTCCATTATTCTGTTTCACAGAGGATCTCTTTCCGTACACTTTGTATGCCGTCATGACTTCCAATATCATAGCTCGGTTAACACCCAAAAACATGGGGGATGTTGTAACAGATACTCCAATTAGACACGCTTCAAAAATTTGCCTTTTTGCACGGTCTACAAGGTTTGACATCTAACGCTATCCCCCAAAGAGCCTGATGCCCATTCTTTCATTACTACTACCTTAGAGTGGAATAATGTATACACTATGTTCTATAAAAAATACTGGTCCCTAGACTTGTGTCTTAAGGAATACGAAGCACTTTCATAGAAACCGCTAATATTAATATACACTGCTGGCCACCCAAATTGCAACACCAAGAAATACAAGAGATATCACAACAAAATTTATTTTGTAGATAACATGTTGACCAAGTATCAAATGATTAAATTTATAGACTTCTGGGAAGTGTGGTTCCTGCCAAAATCAGTAGCCAGAGTAGCCGCCATTGTTGGAGATCACCGCTGCCACACGCCTCGGCATTGATTCAAAGAGACTTTGGATGAGTTCTTGGGGTACAGCAGACCAAGCAGCTTCCACACGTTGCCAAAGTTGATCTGCTGTGGCAGCTGGGGATGGAATCTGGGTCAATCGTAGAGCAACCATGGACCACATGTTTTCTATCGGCGAAAGATCCGGAGAGCGAGGCGACCAGGGAAGCAATTCAATCTGGCGATTGACGAAGAACCGTTGGACAATGCGTGCCACGTGTGGTCGAGTATTATCCTGTTGAAATATGGCTGTGGGCAAGCCCTGAAGGTAAGAAAGGTCAACTGGCTCCAACACCTCGGAGATGTAGCGCTGGCTGTTTAAAGTACCGGCAATGCGTACTAGAGGTGTGCGAGAGTGATATCCAATACCGCCCCATACCATAATACCCGGTGCAGGACCAGTGTGGCGGTGCATAACGCAGCTGTTCAGCATCCTCTCTTCACTGTGTCTCCAGACTCGAATGCGACCATCGTGGTGTTGCAGACAGAAACGTGACTCGTCAATAAAGACAATTTCATTCCATTCTGCTGTCCACATCCTTCTGTCATCGCACCATTGGCGGCGGAGACGTCTGTGGTTCTGCGTCAAGGGTAGACAAAGCAATGGACGTCTTGCGGACAGAACACTCTGCTGTAAATGGCGTCGAATGGTACGCGCAGACACTGGATGATGCGCTACAGACTGCATGTGCTGTGCTATGGTTCGTGATGTGACTGAGCGATCCGTCACTGCCATGCGCACAATTTGCCTGTCATCACGTGAAGTGGTACGCTGAGGTGGATGCGATCGAACACGCCGGTCCGTCGTACCCTCCTGCATCCAACGATCACATATCCGCATTACAGTTGTTTGGTTTCGTCCAACACGACTACCGATTTCCCTGAAAGATAATCCACAATCTCGGAAGGCCACTATCCTTCCTCTGTCGAACTCGGATACTTGATCAAAAGATGATCGCTGTTTTCGACGAGGCATAATTGATCGTTTTTTTTTGAAAAACCACAGGAAAATCATAATTGCCGAACTTGAAATCGTCGAAATCTCCAAACCTTAAATAGCGCTTTGAAGTGGTGGCACAGGCGCGCGTGATGTGCGTCTGCGCTGAAATTCTAATCATTTGCATATCTCACCTCCGCTAATGCATGTTGTAAATTTCATGTTATTTACATGTTTCCTTCAGGGTGTTGCATTTACAGTGGCCAGCAGTGTATGTTTCTATTACTTTGATAACCACCTGTATATATATATATATATACACACATGCACATATATAGATTATAATTAAATGTTTTTTTCTTACGCCCTTTGGTAGGAAATAGTCTCCTGTACAGGTCCAATGATGATTGCAGGGCGGAGAAAAGGGGCTCCAGTTTTCAGTTCTTGCCACTGCGCACCACAAAGTCGGTCAGGGTCCGACTTTGCCCAGTGCGCTAGATAGAACATAACACTCTGTACAAGCGAGACTCAATCAAGTATGTAAATATTATCATAGTGTATGCTGTATCTCACGTTTGCAGAAATATTTGGCCTCTCTAAAGAGCAACAGCAAATGAAGTTCAATAATATATGAAAGTGTATTATTATTCAGAGTAATATTCGGGGGTCTTGCTCCCCCCCAACCCCTCACAAATGTGAAACGTTTTCTGCCATCGTTATAGTAAAGAAATCCCCAAAACAGGAAATCTTTATTAAATAGGTTTTAAAACTTATCAGACTTCGCTGCTGATTGATAAGTATAACAACCCTATCTATTGTTAAAAGACCGAAAATGAAGACATGATATTAGTTCAACGAGTGCGAGTTTGATGGATATATTTATCAATAATGCCTTGAGTTATCTTAGTACTTCGAAGATAACTTAACCTTGTTCATGTTTTTATTGAGAAAATATCAGTGTTATGAATCGCAATGATAAAAGAGTACACGTGGG
Source organism: Dolomedes plantarius (assembly GCA_907164885.2). Classification (NCBI taxonomy): domain Eukaryota; kingdom Metazoa; phylum Arthropoda; class Arachnida; order Araneae; family Dolomedidae; genus Dolomedes; species Dolomedes plantarius. The sequence goes on along the minus strand of OU015498.1, from coordinate 120,267,400 downwards.
AGAGTTTGTCAACATATCTGAGATATTGTTTTCAAATATTTAGAAAAAAAAGGCTTTAATTTTATATATCATCTGGGAATTTTGAACTGATTAGATATTGAAATATTATTATGTAAACCTCTCTAAACTCGTGTTCATCTCTACACTTTTCTTTTATAAATGATTAAAAAAGGATTTGCGTTGAAGGAAAATTTTGGCTTCGTGCTTTTTAAAGATTCTTTGATAGTAATATTAAGGACGGAAATATTCGTCAGAAACACTTTACAGGTTGGAAGTATCTAACAGGAAAGAACGTATCAAAGTTCTTATCATAATTGGAATCCTTCTTTGATTTAAGTTAAACATTAATACATGCACGTTTAATTTCCGTCGATTCTACTATTTTGTAAGCGTATCTTTTACGCTATTATTATTTTTCAAAGTTCCTACGCCAATGCTTAATTTTTTTTCTGGTTTTGATTTTTCAGTTGAAGCTTGGGAAAATTGCGTAGAGTTTTTTTAAAGTTTAGTAATTTATTAACAAAATGTTTATTAATAAATTTTGAATTTCTAGCTAAAATAAACATGAAATATTTTAATTTATAATGTTTTTCAGAGTATAATACCTAAGACAAGATTTTATTTTCAAACAGAGATTTTATTATGGGATGTTTCAGAAAAGCCCACTATTGTTCGTCTTCAATATTTCACATTTATTGAACATTCTAAGCAGTGGTGTTTTCTTGAGACTGTTATTACATGTGACTTAGTATTAATTAAGTATTAACTATCAATATTTACAAATTTTACGATTAAAGAACTAAGAATTTATACCACAAAGAGCTTTAAAAGCATGCACATTTCAGTCAAGACTAGTCTTTTTAACAGTATTCTACCACATGCATTATCCCGGATATGAAGTGTCATTTTCAATGACGTCCTCACAATTTATTTAAATTTTGCAATATCGAACTTAAAAGAATTATAGTAAAGAATCTTCCTTTTCTTAAAAAAAACTCTTTGGAAAATATGCTGTTGCACATAGAAAAAAAATCGTATAATAATTCCTTTTCCTATACTGTGGTATGAAGGATATTAAAAACGTTTTTCTAGATTCTTCCCTTAAAGTTAGATAGTTATATATTTTTATTTATAATTACAAAAACTGAGACTTAAATCTATTTGTTCCAGTTTCAAATATATTTTTAAGTTAATATGTAAAGAAACGATTCATATTTTAAATGTTTAACTTTTAAAGAAATTTAATAAAAAATGTTCCTTTTCTTAAATAAAAACTATTTGGAAAATATGCTGTTGCGCACACAAAAAAATCGCATATTATTTCCTTTTCCTATGCTGTGGTATGATGGATGTTAAAAAAGTTTTCCTAGATTCTTTCCTTAAAGTTAGATAGTTATACATTTTTATTTATAATTACAAAAACTGAGACTTAAATCTGTTTGTTCCTGTTTCATATATATTTTTAAGTTCCTATGTAAAGAAACTATTCATATTTTCAACGTATAACTTAAAAAAACTAATAAACAATATTCCTTATCATAAAAAACCTATTTGGAAATAAGCTGTTGCGCATAGAAAAAAATTGCATATTATTTCCTTTTCCTATACTGTGGTATGAAGGATATTAAAAAAGTTTTCCTAGATTCTTCCCTTAGTTATACATTTTTATTTATAATTACAAAAACTGAGACTTAAATCTGTTTGTTCCTGTTTCAAATATATTTTTAAGTTACTATGTAAAGAAACGATTCATATTTTTAGTGTTTAACTTTAAAAAAAATTAATAAAAATGTTCCTTTTTATAAAAACTATTTGTAAAATATGCTGTCAAGCGAAAAAATTATTAACTACTTAATATAATTTTTAATACAAGTAAGCACTTAATTCGAACATATGTGTTTATTAATTGCTCTGAGATAAGAACCTTGATAATATAAAAATGTCATTAATTACAGATACTTATAATGATTCTTTATAAACAATTCATGAATTATATCTTAATAACTTACAGACCTTTATCTGTTGTAGATTCTGTGGTTTCAAGTTTTGAATAATAGGTTACTGCATATTTATTCCTATTTAATGACTGTCGGAGATGATAATTTCAAAATAAGTGGTATAATTGGAGCATAATCACAATATTTAACATTCCTACGAAATCGCCTCTTACGAATTTGATTTATGTTCGCATATTGCCTTACATTTTGTAATCTGAACACTGACCCAAGGATAATTTCAGATAATTCCTTGTGTAGGGAAAAGTGTATATATATAGATAAAATCTGCTGGAAAAACGATGGAGAGAATTTTAATCTGAAATAAATTTGATTTTCCATTGAAGAAAACTAAGATTTGAAATGTTTGTTTACGGAGAAATGAATATTTAGGACAATTGTTTCATACATTTCTATTTATTGTTTTTTTAAATACAAAGGGTTCACATTTTTACAATCCATAAATTTTTCTCAAAATGCTTATTTTTCGTATTTTTTTCCTATGTGTACTACAAGGAGATATGGCATTCTTTGCTTTATGTTAGTATAAAGTTAATATACTGGAATATAAAACTTTTAGATACTTTTTCACATGTTTTGAAAATTACATTTCCGTTCAAAATGTAATAAAACGTTCAAAATATTAGAAAGAGTTTTATAAGTAGAATATATAATCTTTAAGACAAGCATAAAATATCAAGCCTTTTAATCCTTACAATGTAAGATATAAAATAAATATATTATATACATTATATATATTTATCTATCTATCTATCTATCTATATATATATATATATAAATATAGGTAAATACATTTTATATTATATTATATTACATTTTAGTTAATTCCCATGTATTTCTAATTGTACTTTTTAGGCGTAGAAGGGATTTTGTAAGCTTGTACTTGTATTCGTCTAATAGCAGCGAACTTCTTCCTCCGGGATCATCAGCATTTCACAGCTGTTTAAGAGAATTTCATTCATAACTTTACTTATTTTTTATTTATAGCAATAAATTTTCGTGTCTTCAATAAAATTTAATTCATCTTCAATTCAAAGATCACAAGATAAAGGCATTGAATTCAATTTAAATCACTATTTCTTAAATCGTAGGAAAAGATAATTTCAAAAGTAAATTTACGTATGCTTGAAACGCCTATTCAAACATACTAAAATGCAAAATAAAATCGTTGACAGCATTTGCAGGGATTAAATATAATAATATTCTGCTTACAGCAACTTCTGCTAAAAACGATCATGCCAAACAAAAGATTTATTTTAGCAGAAAATTTACTTGTAAGTTCAAATTTATTAGAGTAAACAAATGCACTCATTTTTTTCGGATTTCCTGACTTTTTATAAAACTGAACGAAATAACGAAAAATGTTATATGTTAAAAACTAAAAATACTTCTAATAGAAAAAAGTAGAGCTATTCTTTACTTTTTGTTTTCACAATGACTTCTTTCCTTACGAGATCTTAAACAATGAAATCTTTTTCAAGTCAACTATAAATGTTTTCCTTCCGCATATGAGTAAGTTTAATTTTAAACAAGGTAATTTGCTTTTGATTTTCTAAGATCTCATTGACTCTTTTGAAAAGTCCTAACAAACTACAATGTACTGAAAAAGAAAAAAATTCCGTTGAAAACTAAACTCTTTGAAGCATATTTCGTATAATAGAATTTTTAACTCAGCATTGTTCAACAAAGAAAATTAAAAGGAATATTTATATATATCTATATATACATTGATTGATCGAAAGACAAATATTCCTTTATTATATCTTTATCTTTCATTCAAGTACACACACGCATACACACACACGCACACACGCACACACACACACACACACACACACACACACACACACACACACACACACACACACAAACATACATATATATAGATATATACATACGAGGGTCGTTTGATAAATCCATGGTAATCCACCACTGCACTGAATTTATTGGCGCTCTCACATTTAGTATGCTTCAAAGGCATACATGTTAAATTGTAAAAAGAGTTGATGCTTAGTTCGGGATTGACAGACATTTTAGTCAACCAGCTCTCGTTACTGCTAAAAAATCAAGAAAATGGAGTTCTTAAAACATTACCTTATAAGGGGTAAAACGGTGGCCGGTCCAGGCTAAATTCGGTATTGATAAATATTATGGCGAGTCTGCATCTTCGTTTCCTATGAGGTGATTTGTTAAACCGTAAGCTAGTGAATGCTTTTAAGTACAATTTGGAGTTGTTTAAAAAAAAATTCAAAGAATTTTTGCTCCGTTTCGTAACAGTTGATGAAACACTACCAGCGAAAAACGAAAGTACAGTCAAAAGAGTGGGCTGAGGCAGATGGACCTGCACGAAAAACAAAAACGAGCTTGGGGGTGACCGAAAGGTTAGGGTTCTGGTAATCGGTACCGGAGTCTATGGGTTTGAGTCCCACTATTGGCACGGATGTTTGCAGTCGTTCGGAATCGGTTCAGCAATACTTGACTTTCTGTTCAATTACACCTGTGCAAACACATGTTAAAACCATGCATGTTTGATAAGAGTCACGTATTTTCCCGTCCTGCTGTCTTATCCCTGACTCCCGAGAAACACATAAAGGCCTACAACCTCCAGTGGTTGTTTCGACCTATCGACACTCAATACAGGAGAAAGGTTGGACAAAGGTCAAAGGGACAATAGGCAAGATTCCACATTATGGATGCTGTTGGCTTTAATTTTCCGCTGTTTTGGCCACTTTTGGTTTATTTCTTCTACTCCATGCATATAACTTCTTTTGCCGATTCGTCTCCTATGGCCGAATGGCTAGGGTGCCGGCATTATATGGGGCCAGAATCTATGGGTTTGAGTCCCGCTATTGGCATTGATGTTTGTTGCCATCAGGAAGCGGCCTTAATCAGTTCTCGGTCAAAAAAATGACCGTAGCGCTCTCACCAACCAACCAAATAAAGCGTTGATGGAGGCAAATGGTTCCATCAGTAGCAAAGGTTATGGCCACTGTTTTTTAGGATGCCCGTAGTAAAATATTTATTGACTACTTAGAAAAGGGCAAACTTATAACCGGAGAATACTATTAACCTTTGTTGGATGGTGTAAATAGTGAAATTAAGACAAAAATTTCCCATTTGGAGATAAAAAGAGTGTTTTTTTCCCCATCATGAAAATGCTCTAAATCAGTCATCTACGATTGCACCGGTAAAAATTTTAGAATTAAGCTACGAAATTGTTCCCTGTGTTTCATATTGTTCCCAAGTACAACATGTTCCCAAATACGTAAAAAATACATGCAGGGTAGAAATCTGTATCAAATTCTGAACTGATCAATGAAACAAAAGTGCATTATTCAGAATTTGCCATGTCTTATTATATGGAGGGGTAAAAAGGCATGACAATCATCGGACCTAATGTATGGACTTTAAGAAAGACTATGTAGAAATACAAATATTTTTTTTTATTAAATGACGTTTTAATTTTTTTTCCAAATTCTGGAACAAAAGTCTTCAGAGTTGATGTATGAAATTATCCTATATTATAAAAATAAACTCTAGTTGAGTAAATTATTTTCTGTTTAACATTTAACTGGAAAAATAGTGCCTAATTTGCAGAAGCGCAGTCACAATATCTTTCTAAAACTCCCCATTTTTGGAAAGAGGACATACAAATAAAGAATGAAACTACAGAGTGCGTCAGAATGGAAGTCCATATTTCTGAACGTCACTGGTAAGGGAGTGGGGGGGGGGGGGGGGGCGGTAGGTGGCAACAGTTTGGACTGATTTCCTAGTTGTCAGTAGACACCACGAGTTGGTCCGGTGAACATCGCGGTTTCATTATAGAGGCGTTTTTTAAAAACAACGATTCTGTAACCGCAACACAGAGAAAATTTAGGACGCCCTTCGGGCTCTAGGCAACTGATGCTGTTCCTAATCGAAAAACAATCCTGCGATGGGTTTCAGGCATAAGAGCAAATGGGTCTGCATTACGAAAGAAACCAAGTGGTCGTCCTCGAACCGTTAGAACACCTGAAAAAGTGCCACGAGACCGTGAGTCCGTATTTCTTGAGGAAGATGTCGTGATATTATTTTCAAATCCTAGTGGAAAATATTAGATTATAAGTACTTTTCGAAAAAATAAAATTCTTTTATGTAAATTCTTTCGATAGTTTTTTATTGAGTCCATTTTGCAGCACCCTGTACTATTCTCTACCTGACTTTTTCAACTACTGGAAGGAGATATTGATTCTTAACCCAATATTTTCCTCGGCGCTATTCAACTGATAATTTTTCTAATGACAGCAAAATCTTCAGATTCTTTCCAAAAGTTTGGATACAAGAAATTTTTATTTTCACTTTCGTCTCATAGATGGCGCTATTATACTTTGTCAACTCTCATACGTGTTGGAAAAACATATCGACCTAGGAAAAATATAATTAATCAGCATCTTAATAACCTATTTCGATTAAAGAATTAGTAAACAGAATATTTATGCCCTATTAGAGAACATTTGCATTATTGAGTGCATTGGGCCGCACTTTTTAATAAGCGGATGCCTAGTAAATTATAATTTATTTATCCATTATGAAAATATCGAAAACGCGTGTGTATTATTTCTACTTAATTACAATATCAAAACTTATTCCACAGAATTTACTCCTTAGCATAAAATATGCATTGCTAGTTGAAAATCAATTCTAGAAGAACTCTGTTTTCTATTTATATTTTGAAAACTTGCCTTTCTAAAGGATTTTGAAGACTGAGTGCATTAGCACTGTCTTCTAAAGCTAATAACTTTCTACTATAAAAGTGGTATAGATTTTGTGGGGATATATTTTAACGATAAAATTTTTTTTTAAAGAAGACGAGTTTTGAAACAAATAAGAGGTACAAATGCCTTAGTTTCTTTAAAAAGCAGATTAAATATTTTTATTTAACTTTATCTATAAACAAGATAATATTTAAATATCTTAGCTTTCCTCCAATAAGTCGTCTCCATCTTTAAGGAAATTTTCCTCAATTAATTTTTCTTATAAGTTTACTTGAAGTGTGCATAGATCTGAACTTCAAAAACGCAAAGAAATGCTAATGTGTTTCGAAACGGTTTGAGATTTTTGCGCTTGAAAAAAAAATCGGATAATGAGTTTTGATGTTAAAAAAGTTTTTGCACTTGACCAAGAGCAGTATTTAGGTATTGAGTTAGTTTTCATTTCAGGCTTCATAAATGAGACTATAGTGCTTTGTAAGATACCATCAGTGGATTTTTTTTTGTTTTTGTGAATCTGTCTATTTTAAGATTCCAGTGTACATATCGCTCACTCCATTAAAGTGATTTTAAAGTTTAAAAGTAGAATAAATATATTAAACATAAATATTAATTCTGCTCTCTAGCGGCTAAATATTGACCGGTAAGATTTAACGATCTTTCAAGGATATACTACTCTTTCAGAGCATTCTGGAAACATGCATAACTAAAAACCGCTGATTTTTGAGATGACGTTGTTGAAAGGAGTGAGGGATATTTTAAAGTCTACAGCAGGGGTGGGCATTAAGTCGATCGCGATCGACCGGTGGACCACCAAGACATTTTGGGGTGACCACCTTTACAAAGACCTGAGACGCGCATACTAAAAGAATCATATTTATAGACCACCGACGCCATAGATACCGAGTTTTTTTATTGTAGTTATGTAGGTAAGTAAATATTCCGTATTTATTATTAAGTTATAAAATAAATATTGTAGACCTTTTTTCTTAGCTCACCACACCTACGCCTCTGGGTGGACCGCAACACCTTGAAAAAATTAGAAGTGGCCCGTACCCTGGTCTACAGATAGTGATTGCAGAACCTTAACTAAAAATTTAGAACTGGGTGTCAGTTCTCAAATTTTCCTAGAACTGGTCTCGAGTATTGATTTTACATGGACCCGGGTTTAAATAGTTCATAAACCACAAAACATTTGCCCTAAATATTAATAAAAAAACTATAGTTCTGTGCTCAGACGGCAAAATGTTATAAGTCATTAAAAAAAAAAAAATTACGTGAGAGCAATTCTAAGATTCACGATGTCTTGAAAATTCAGTAATTTGTTTTACATGAGCAAACGTGGTACCAATGTCTAACAAGAATAGTTGGCTATTACTTACAGAAGTTACAGTAAATAGAAAATATGGGCGAATGAGAATCCGGAGTGTGAAAAACTAAACATTTCCAGAAAAGTGACTTGTAACGTTTTGCTATCTGAACACAGATTTATTTATAATCTATATATATAAAACGCGTAGGTATGCGGCAGAAAAATGGACGATATTTCTATACTCCGAATGGCAACGGCTGCAACTACCGGATGTAAACAGTGGCCGTCCGCAATTTAAAACCGCGTGTGTATAGTGGCGGCATATGTTACAACCGCTGATCTTTTGACAAAATATGTTCAGACCTATCAAATCCAGTGTTTAGTCATGGACACATGGATGTAGGTTTATCCAGAGTCCGTTCTTTTGATTCTGTTACTGTAGTATCTCCTACTTCTGAAATACTCAACTGTGTATATCAAGAAGTTTTATGAATATCATAGTTGTAATCCACACTATATTTTAGTACTTGATGAATTTTTACTCCATTTTAAAAGTGAAGATATTCTCCCAACAATTTATTATTTGATATGATTAAGTGGAGATAAATGAATTGTGAACAATAGTTCATACAGAGAGAGATGCAATTTTTAAAATCATTGGTGTTGGGTTTCTCAGTCTTATCTTTAACTCTGTTCTGAAGTAATGGAAATTCACATTTTGTAATCACAATGTTTTAGAATTAGCCTCCTAGACAATTTAACAATGATAAAAATTTTTTTGGCTGAGCTCCCACTACCCCTTAACAACGTGTATTTTTGATGACAGTTAATGGTAACATTCTTTACATATATTACTTTGAGTTGAGTTGTTTTGCAAAAGGAAATATAAAACGAAAAGCGACCATGCTGGTCGCCCAGCGGCTAGTAGAAAGAATTTTAGTTTATAGGGTAAGTAAAAAATATATTTCTCTTTAATTTATTTTTACTTTAAACTTTTTTTTCCCAATGCGGTAGGCACTTGACGGTATGTACTTCTTAACATTGGCCCATGAAGACCAGCGAAGATTTGCTGGCTACTTTACTGTCGGGGCACCATTTAGGTGAGCCAGTAATGTTTCCTATGAGGGGGACGACACAGAAACGATAAAACCCCATTCGGGATTTGTACCAAAGTGGTAGATCAGAATGCTAACCACTATACTACGTGGACGAATTTTAAATTTAATTGGGGTCCAGGACACATTTAAAAGTTTTTTATTTGTTGAGTTAAAATTTTGAATTTTTTATGATGGTTAACCATATAATTTGTAAACAAAATCACATCATAAAACTTCTCATAAAGTTTAAAAAAAATTTTTTAATTTAAAATTTAAAAAATGGGGTAAATTTAAAATCATTATAGCTCGAAATATTATTTGTTGAATTTCAAAATTTTTTCATTTAATTAAATGGAAATATATAAATTTTAATTCTGATCCAGCGTTTTTAAAAATATTTATTAAAAAAAATTAAAAATATTTAGAGTAAAAATTTAAAAAAAAGATGTAACATTTAAAAAAAAATTCTTTTTTCAAAAATAATTTTTTTTTCTAATTTGCTGAATTAAAATTAAAGCAAAATAATTGAAAAAGGCATGTTCCAATTTCGAACCATTTATCTTTAACGGTTCTTGGCTTATACAATATTTAAAGACGAGAAATGGGGAAAAAACCCATCATGCAGAGAAATGCGTTTACAGGTTTAAACAGATTAGCTGGTCCAGGAAAGAAATGGTCGAGGAGGATCTAGTAGTTGATAATTTGGATAAGCTTGAGACAAAGAGTTTCAAAGATCTGGATAGTGGGGAATTGTAAAACATGGTAAAACTGTTTATCCCCATTAAAGTGATGTTTTTATAAACTAATAATTTTTATTTTTTATTTTTAATTCAATGCGGCAGGCACTTGTCTTTTGACAGTAGGTAGCTTATTATGGGAGCACCATATAGGTGAGCCAGCATTGCTCCCTATGAGGGGGATGACAGGGAAACAACCAAGCCGTATTTGGGATTTGAAACCACGCCCACTGCGTGGCAGCTCAGAACACTAAACACTTTTTTTTTTGTTAACCTAAGATTGATTACTTTCGATCGAATACCCAGTTCTACAACTACCAAAAGAGGGTTTTGGATTCCAATAATTTCCCTCGGGTACCCAGATACCCGGTTATGCAATCCCTCTCTACAAAGCAAGAAATTTTAGCACATATGAGCGCACATTGCAAATTACAAAACAGTCAAACATACCTAGACTCACTGGAATGCAGTGGTGCACCCAGAGGGGGAAGGGGCTTTGGTCCCCCCAAATAAATAGAAATTGCATTATGAATATTGATTTTGCATTATAAATATTTTTATCCGTTCGTCTCACCCCCTCCCCCCCCCTCCCCAAGAAAAATCCTGGTTTGGGCCACTGCTGGAATGTGATAACTGTTTAAAAATGTAGTAACGGATTGTGTTTCAATATTTACGAATCTTCCAGTTCATTAGTTTGCATTTTCTAAAACCTGGAAGAATTTATAAATATTTTATTTGTCAATTTTTAATGATGCTCAAATGAAGTGACCGCATCCAGTTTTTTCTTACCAAGTCACGGGAGGGAAAAGAAACAACAAATAAGGACAATGGACGAATGCCGTTCATTGAATAACAGTATGTACTGGAGTGTGCTTAGAATAAGAGGTTGTGAACTGCAAGTAGGTTTCACCACATAGCTCTATCAAGATTACATCTTCACTGTCACATGAGCCAAAAAGAGGTCTTAGAAAATTTCGAAAAGATAAACCTTCCCAAAACAGGATGTCCAAACTATTTGATTTGTAAAAATTAATCTTTTTACCTCGCCCTATAATATCTGAAAAATCAGGCAGGAGAGTGTTTATTTTCTTTAACCTTTACCTTACGGGTTGGGATAGCATGTATCCCAGGAATACGGGCCCAAGAATGAATATATATATATATATATATATATATATATATATATATATACGCATACATATATATATATACATACATATATATATATATATATATATATATATATATATATATATATATATATATATATATATATATATATATATATATATATATATACGCATACATATATATATATATACATACATATATATATATATATATATATATATATATATATATGTGTGTGTGTGTGTGTGTGTAAGTAAGTAAGTAACCCCTTCCTCTTAATGGCCGTTCATACAAAGGAGTATGAAATTTCCCCTTCTAAAGAGGGAATCGGGAAAATAGCTAAAGGTAAGCTAAAGGTTAATGTCCCTGCAACTAAGGTCCCTTCGTGTAACGTGATTCTACTGTATTTAAGTTCTTATTTAATTTAATTAGATTCATATTCAGAGAGAGAAAGATTAAAGACCGTTAATTGAAAAAAATATTTTCAAATACTGATGCTTGATAAAATACATCTCTTTTGAGACACATTAAGTAATACCGATGACCTATCCATGAATATGAATATTCATCAGTATTTTTTTTTATCAAGAAATAACTGAGAATTTTGATTTTGTGCCTACGAATTCATATTCATATTTTACGGAGAAACATTTATTAATTAAATTAGAATTAAAAAGTAAAATATTCTACTTGGTTCAATGCATATTAATTTAAATGCTAATCCATTGTTCTTTGTGGTAATATATGACAAAATTTCTGAATAATTGATTTGAGGACAGTGATACATATTTATGAAATGAAAGCTCATTATCCTTAAAAAAAGGCGCATTACACTGAATGTAAATTAGTCTTTTAAAAAAATAGCGCATACGAGAATATATGTATTTGTACACATATATTGAATAAGCAGTGATCTGGATAAACATGGAAAATGCATGAATACAGTTTGTCAATATTCTGCTTAAATAAAATTAATTATGAATTCCAGAAAAATATAGATATTTTGCATTTAATTTCGGTTCTGGATGAAATTTTTTTTCAAAATTTATGTCCCTTGTCTCTTTTTTTTTCACCTGATTACCACCATAAACGACAACCAAATGCAGCGAGTTTGTGATAAGATAAGTTTATCACGAGTAAAAAATGCATTCATATTCATAACTTCAAATTATGGATTAAGACAAAACTGAACAAATTAATGAATAATTTAATAGTGTAATATATTTGAGTACATAAAAAGAGAATTATATTGAAGTATTGAAACTTCCGATGGCTCAATGTATAATCAACAAAAATAGTTTAATAAAACTTAAAATATGTAAAGTCGAACCTCGACTTTAGGTTATGTTACTCGCAGCTTAGATTATTAACAAGTTTGCTTTTATATGTCCTTAAATTGAATTTTTTTTGTTGTAGTATATAAGCCTACTATTAATCAAATATTAAACTGTATACCATACTGCGCATTTCTGTGTACGGGTATAATTGTGTTTTATAAAATTCAATATCTTTTCAGCTATATATAAACTGTATATATGCATTGTATCACATGATAATATAGTATGAGAACTGTATTGTACATCTCTTAGTTATTGAGTATTTGTGAGTGTGTGTGTGTGATTGCTTTAGCCTATAATACTTATACCACAATTTTAAGTTTCTAAAAAATTTTGTAACAGTGGTCTATTTTACCTTACAGTATCAAAAGATGACCTCATCGCCTCCAGAAACAACTACCCGAATTGTTGTAGTACGCTGTGTTATTTTTAACATTTTGCAGTCTACAGTATAAGACAGTATCTGTACAGTATAGGACCTGGAAAGGTATCTGGATTTTACATTTTTGCAATAGTTCTGCGTTCTTCAATTCCCGTGAATGTAAAGAGGTGACAGTATTTCATAAAGCCTGTAAAATTTTAAACATACGAAACTTCTTACAGAACTATATTCTATCCAAAACAGATGCTCATATTTGACTGTTTTGCACTTTTCCATCTTCCTCTCGAAATATACTTGACTGTTTTGGAACGAGATTTTTATTTTTTGTGGAAAAGTGAGCACAGACCCGTCCACGTTGTCTTCAGCTTCCTAGTCATCGTTGCCTGATCACAACTGATGTAGGAAATTCATATTTACGCCTGGGATGGGACAACACCTGTACCCCAAGCACCCGAATGACTGTTCGCTTTTATAGGTTTGGATTGGAGCGCTGCGGTCAATTTTTTTGCTACACGAGTGCTAATTAGACCGAGACCTACTGCTTAAATCCGATTCCGAACGGCTACAAACATCCATGCGAAGAGTGGGATTCGGATCCACAGACTTTGGTACCGAAAGCCAGCGTCTCATCTATATATATAAAACAGTTCCGTAACTGACTGATTGACTGACATACAACGCACAAACCAAACCGCTGGACCAAACGGGCTGAAATTTGGCATGGCGTTTCTTCTTATAGTGTAGGGGTAAACTAAGAAAGATTTTTGAAAAAGTTTTAGATTTTTTTAAAATTAAAATTTTAAGCTGTTTTAGTAATTGTTTTTAAAGTTTGCATTTATAATAATAAATTGAGCGTTATAAAATTTATATCACGAGAAAGATCATGAAAATTCCTTTAAAATGAGATCTTTTTTGAATCTTTACCTCCATTTTCTGAATTTTGGTGAATTTTTAAAGATTAATTTTTAGAATTTAATTTATTAAATGCTGATCACGTGATTTCTTTTTCTGGTACTTTAAATTAATTTATCGTCACGTGCTTAACAACAAAATAGACCAAAAAAATGTTTTTTCTTGCTAATGCGGCAGACGATTGGACATTATCCAAAAAATATTAAAATACAATAAAAGATATTATGTTCCTCAAACTGTACTATATTAACTGTACTATATTCTTTATTATGTCGTATTACATTTAATTTGAATATTTTCTTCTACATCATTTTGTCTATAAAAATATCTTTCACGATTTTTTTAGAAATATATATATTTTTTTTACATCAATCGTATACATTGATCGTCGTATTTATTATAAATATATATATATATATATATATATATATATATATATATATATATATATATATATTTATTTTTTTAGAATTATTGCATACATTGATCGTAGTACTTAATTTGAATTACTCTTTAGCGAAGTGCGGGTTTTCAGCTAGTTCTTTCATAGGATTGATAGTACTTATATCTTGCAATCTTCCCAAATGTCAGAGTTTTCATCAATCTCTAGGAATTTCAGCACGGTAACAACCACACCAACACGCCTGCACTCAATTACTACCTACTCCAGTGGAACCCAAAATTATTTTCCGCGGAATCCACCAAATTATGGATTCCATTTCTGCATTTCACGGCCAAAAAATGCCTGGTCAATTTTGCATTAGTACATTAAATAAAACAAAAATTGTTCAGGTGAGACAATTTTTTCATATAAAATTTCATAATAAGAGAATAAAAAATAATATAAAAAAATTATAATTAAAAAACTGTTGTTTTAGGGATTTAAAAGCAGCCTGTCATTTCCAAAACTTAGCATATTATTCATGAACCCTTTTCGCCGTATTTTCATAGAACTATCAAAATCGTCAGACATAAAGAGAAATAAACTAAAGCGTACTGCCATATAACTAGATAACAATGAAGTGTTATCTAGTTTCTATGCCTTGTTTCTAACAGTGAATATAAAAATCGTAGCTTTATTACCTCAAGTAACAGTTTATTTCCCCCTTGATTGGTTTTGTCATCGAGTTTATGTTTGTCCTCTCCTAGCTGTATGATGCGTCATTGGTGCTGATAGTGTACGGATAGTGAAATCGTTCGTTTAGTAACGAGTTGAATGTACTTCCGGCTAAGGAATTAATGATGTGGTGGTTATTTTACAAAGGTAACTAGTATCATGTATTTTGAAGTTTTTAACAGCGAAGATTCGGCGAACCTGAGGATTGCCATCAAAGCTTACTACATGCCATCGTTATTTAATTAAATATTTAGTTGACGTAAAATATTTTCAATGTTTGTCTGTCCGCACTGCTAGATATCCCACGGCTATTGCTGTATTTGGAAAATGTATCCTATCACATAGCAGTCTCAAAGTATGACATTTTTTCTTCTACCTGGAAATCTCGTTATTTTTTGGACTCTTTCGGCCGTCCGTAGGCCGCCATATTTGGCTTGCAATTCGAAGAATTGCGAGAGTGCACTCCCTACACATGAGTTTTCTTCTGGACTCATGTAAAATCCAAAGATGGCAGTGTTATAAAGCCATGCGATTTATAACTTGCTCAATTATATTTTAATTGCATTAAAAATATCGAATGAAATTATCGCCACTGGGGGCGATGCATGCCAAGTAGAACAGCCTTTCGCGTCCCTTGCGCATGCGCTTGGCGTAATATATGCATCTTGGCGACATTTGAATGAACGGGTTTCTTTTGGACTCGCTGAGAAGACACTCTCTGTTCTACGGCGTTAGAGCAAGGTCGCATGTTATGAGGTACGGTGCTGGGGGTCAAGGGAGTGTGGGCTGGTAGGCTTAGCGGCCATTTTCAACTTTGGTAATAAATACGCTAGTTATCAAAAATTAAGGAAAAATCACAAAAAGAGGGATAACACGTTCAAAACTAGGCCAATCTGTTTAAAATTTGAATATGTTGTTAAGTAAAAGGTGCTGAACAGTACTACATTATGCAAAATAGTGGCACTGCAGTCAGAATACGTCATTTGCGAGGAGCATAAAAGTGCATACCTCAGAACAAGGCGGCAGTTGTCGCTGCGAGGCTGAGATTAAACATCTGGCATAGCCAATGTCAGAATCACGTCCGACAATCTTAATTGGGACTGAATGAAGGTGAGTAATAGCACCTTCAATAAGTCCCAAAAGAAAGGACGATACAGGTTTACAATACTATTCATTCATTGTATTATTTTTATTTGGCTAAGTGTTTGCTGTGTTTATTGTGCAATGTGTTTACATTGTGCTACTTTCGAAGTATATGGTATTTAATTTTATTGCTAAAACTTGTATGTATGTTAGTGTCATATTTTAAAAAAGATAACAGCTTTGACGTCAGCACCAGCGGGTATATAAATTAATGAAGGCACGTGTAAAAACCTTGTGTTTATACTGCACGCTGTAGCGAAGTGAAATTAATAGCGAACGAGCTATACTTTGTTATAGGATGTTATTCTTTGGCTTGGAGTTTTGAAAAAGAAAATGGTATGAATTGATGCATCGGTTGTAGCTTCTTTCTATATTCTCTCTGGTAAATAAAAATGTTTATTTCACTTCTGACTCCAAATTCTTCTGCGCTATACTGGTGATCCCAAGACTATCACGTCTCCCGTGCTTTCGAGATGCTTGAAGTTTTTCATTTGAAGAGAGATAACTACTCGACCGAAATCTAACGGTGCTCGTAGACAGTGGAGTCCAGATAGGTGAAGATAGGATAGACAGATAGGTGAAGAATCGCCCACTTATTCGGCGCTTTTTACCAGATTCATGAGAGTGCCAATTGTGGTATCTAAGCCGATTTCGAATAGCTTTTTATAGTGAAGGAACCTGGGATAAGGACCTTCAGATTATCAGGTTTACAGACTAATTGTAACAATGACCTCCAGGCATCATTTGAGCGCAGAACTGTGATGGCGAGCTATAGGGAAACTAGGGGCAGGACAAAGTCAGTCAGAAGAGGCCAGATGGCTAAATGTGAGTCCGTGTGTGGTTCATAGACTTTGGCAACAATTTCTAACCACGGATTCGGCTTCCAGGAGGTTCAGCCAAGGACGGCCATACGCTACGACGAGTGCCGATGACCGATATTTGTCATTATGCGCCCGAAGGAATAGAACCGCATCTCGTCTGAACTGAGATCCTCCCTCGCTGCAAGCTCTGGAAGGTTGGTATCAACGTCAACCGTGCGTAGAAGGCTTCACGAAGGTGGCTATTTCTTTTTATGCTATTTATACCTACCTATGTGTTGTATAATGTGTGTAAGTTTCATTAAATTATACGCGTTACTTTTTAAGTAATCGCAATTTTTGTGACTTTTCCTTAATTTTTGATAACCAGTGTGTTTGCAATCAAAATCTTATTTTTTATAATAAATTAATTTCATCATGTAATCATCTTGTTCCTTTTATTCCTGTTAGTAATGTAAGTCTGAATCTTCTTTATTTTTTATTATAAGTGTTAAATTAATTCCTAGTGCATTCGAGCCACGTGGGGCAACTCATAACGTAATGGTGAGGGTTTCTTTTGTACACCCAAATTAAATCTGATTTTTTATATCTGGCGTTACACTGTGAGAAACAATTCTGGGTTATACTATTAAACTACTATATTATCTTGCTGCTATTTTAACAAGTTAATTTTAATTCTTTACTTTTATAACGCAATGTATCTCTTGGCCACTTTCGATACTGCATAAGACAGGGGCCCTAGTGCTTTACCGGAATGGCAAAGATATCGAGAAATATATTTCGGCCCTCTCTTTTATGTTAGGAAATTCTTGCGTATAAGTGATGATTACCAGAGTGATCCTTAACCCATGAATCTGACTTTTTATAAATCAGGAATGATTTCACAGAAACAGGGGCGTTTGAGGGTAGAAATGTTTTTATTTTAAGGTATGACGGAAATGAAGTTAGCCGAAAAATTAAGGCCTGAGCATCAATATCATTTGCAGTGGACCCTGTAAAAATTTCTTATGTCCTGAAATTTTTCAGTAGCTCACTGCAAATAATTGCAAATTTAATTCTTTTTAAAAGTCAATCATACTTTCCGTCTCATTTTTACATAGTTTTATTTATTTTTAAAGAATATTATTTTTGAGCCTGAAAGTTGCTAGCTCGCAAGCACTAATCGCTGGCATTACCTGCACCAAAATACCTGTTGGGGTTCTTGTAAATGATAACTCCCAAAATTTAGGACTCTATAGTTCTATTTAGTCCTTTTAATGATGACTACGTGCTGAAAAACTATTTTAACACGTAAATGGTAATTAGTCTCTCGGATGGGTAGAGTTCCTACTTTTCCCGCTAGGGTGCGTAATTATAGATTTGAAACCTTCATGTTCAAGCTATGCTCCAGTTATTTCATCACTTTGATTGTTTTTTGCTTATATATTTAATATATTTATTATATTTATTTCGAACACTCAGGAAGTGTACTCCACAGGAGCTCACGCGTGTGTAGATGAAATTCTCTTACCAGTTAGGGGTTAGAGGCCCTTTTCGTATATGCCTAAAAAATGAACGAAGTTATATTGAAATTTAAACCAAGTGTAAATATTTTTTATAAATCAGTAATACCTCAAATAAAGAGCTAAAATTAAATGAAAATTGAAAAATTACATAAGTAATGAGCTACGAAATCCAACTTAGTCTCACGGACGGATGTTACTGGTAGAGTGAGTCAGACAGATGTTACCATTTACGGGTTAAATGGGGGAATGGGCACAGTAAGATGTGATACTTTTAAATAATCTTAATCCCTTTTAGATGATTTCTTCGGACACTTTTTTAATGGAAAAATTTAATACCAATGAAATAGAATTTTGATATATGAAATCATGCAATATTTTTGATGTGCTTGAATCTTATCTTAATTTAAAATTTGTGTTTGTCGATAAGTGTTCATATATTTTCTTTGACGACACATCTTTTAATTTTTAACTATGAAATATAATAAATATTACTTACAAGTACTACTGAAAGAGAGGTTATTGAAAATTATCAGGATTATAAAAATTTTTCAGACAGTCACTTCCGACATAATGCTCGCATTGTTAAAGATATAATTTTACTATCACACGGATAATTACTCAAGACTCTTGAACAAAAATTAGTAATTAAATCTGGTCACTGAACTTAGTAAGAAGGATCTAGTTTCTTTTTCTTTATAATCTAGTTTAAAGTGCGGGAGAGATGACATCTTCCGTTAATTAGAACTACGTCCCGAACTAGTCTTTAATAAAAATATCCTTAATGAATGACATATTTCTCAAAAATGCTGAAAGAAAAAGTAATTTCGTTCTTTTTCTTAAAGACTTGAGCTTAGTAGGATTATTATTCAACAGTTTTAAGGAAGTAAATTATCTGTATCAGGAAAATTAAGAATTTAGATGGACGTGAAAAGATGAAACTTAATTCTTCTAATTTTGAAGAAGTAATTGAAATTTAAATTCTAGGAAGTCTGTCTTAACATTATTACTCATGATTCGCAATGAATTTTAGTTTGCTGCGTTATTTAATGAAGAATTAATGTACAACTCTCCATGGCAAATGTTGAAATCTACCACACTTTAAAAATTAATGCGGGAAATATTAAATTAAAAAATCTCACTGTTTTTCTTTGTTACCACAAACTTAACGTATGCTTGTACACATCTGTGAAAATGATCCCGACCTTGTACATAATTGCAAGGTTCTGTATACTACGAGTTCGTCCATATTTAAAGTTTATAAATATATAAATAGTAGACTTAGGGACTTTTTCTAAGTACAGGGTCTCCGGGCTAAAGGTATTACAAAAGTTATGACTATTTTTACGAAACTACCCATTAAAATTTAAAAATACTTATTTAAATAGAAAGAACATTTCACCAAGTTTTAATATCAATCATAGATTTCAATCGCAGTATATATCATAGATTTCGATGTGTATACTTTTTGTAGTACGGCTAACGTCTAAATGGTAATCCAGTTCTCTCCAAGTGTTTCGTAGCACATCAGGAGTTATTATACTTTTTTGCTTGGGAATTCATTAAATCTCTTGTGTATAAACAAAAAATTGAAACTGTGGATGAGTTGAAGAAGCGTATCATTCAAGCAATTCGTGTAATAACTCCTGATATGCTACGAAACACTTGGAGAGAACTGGATTACCATTTGGACGCTGGTCGTGATACAAAAGGTGCACACATCGAAATATATGATACTATGATTGAAATCTATGATAGATATTGAAACTTCGTGAGATGTTCTTTCCATTTAAATTAAAAAAAAATTCTAATGGGCAGTTCCGTAAAAATAAGCCATAGCAGGGTTGTGCAAGGATTTTTCAAAGAACATGCTCTGAGAAATAGCAGTTTTAAAACGGAAACTAAGGAAGTAGAACAGTGAGCAAAACTTGTCAAAAACAAAATATTTTCATACTACAGGTGTCCGGGCTAAAGTTATCCAAAAATTATGACTTATTTTTACGGAACTACCATTTAGAATTTACAATATTTATTTAAATAGAAAGAACATCTCACTAAGTTTTAATATCAATCATAGATTTCGATCATAGTATCATAGATTTCGATGTGTACACCTGTTGTACCACGACTAACGTCTAAATGGTAATCCAGTTCTCTCCAAGTGTTTCGTAGCATATCAGGAGTTATTAGACTTTTTTGCTCGGGGATTCATTAAATACGTTGTGTATAAACAAAAAATTAAAACTGTGGTTTAGTCGAAGAAGCGTATCTTTCAAGCAATTCGTGTAATAACTCCTGATATGCTACGAAACACTTGGAGAGAACTGAATTACCATTTAGACGTTTGTCATGCTACAAAAGGTGCACACAACGAAATCTATGATACTATGATTGAAATCTATGATTGACATTAAAACTTGGTGAGAAGTTCTTTCAATGTAAATAAAATGTTTTTAGTTTTAATGGGTAGTTCCTTAAAAATAAGCCATAGCTTTTGGATACCTATAGCCCGGACACACTGTATTTAATAAATAGATACTGGAAAATTTGTGCATCTACAAATTTGTTGTTAAGAGAAAAACTCCTACAAAAGAAAAGAAAAATCACTCTTCCTTTGAGCGATTTATTGCTTTTCATGTCTTGAAGGAATAGAAATTATCCGGCCCCGATGAAAAATTCATAGCTTAACTTATAGCATTTCATTCTTTGTAATAGGAGGTATTTTTAAAATGTTTCTTAAACTTTAGATCTTATGGCACTGAAAAGTGCCATTGTAACTTGCATTAAGAGAAACCTATATATTTTTGTTACATATATATTTTTTAATGAAGGTAGTAAATAAACTTCTTTAATGACAATATCTATATTGGTTCAAAATTGCCTAATATATGCATGTGCTCAAAAACTTTTATGCATCCATTCGTATTAAAACATGTCCACAATACACACACACATGCATATATACATATGTATATATTATTTATTGTTACAGATACATACACATATGTGTTGGTGTGTATGTGTGATTTCCATACTCTGGAAATATAGGGTATATATGCACTATAAATAAAAGATAAATTGTTCGTAAAGCAGTTAAGGTAAAAGTTTATTAAATAATTTTATTTAAGCAATTCTCATAATTAAGGAGCACGGGAATTGCAGATGCAGTCGAGAGATCTAAACGTCTATCAAGAAAGGGCTAAAAAACAGGAAATATTGAAAAAATCTCGCATTCGCATACTGATACCTTCAATGTAGACGCAAGCGTTAAACGTTTATAAAATGTGAGTGGAGCAACACCAGGAATTAATATTTTTACACTCAGTAAAAATGAGGAAAATAATCTAGTTTTTACAGATGTTGAAAGTGGAAGTAATTTAACTTGAACCTCTTGAAGTGGATTTTAAGGGAAAGGTTTCTAGGTGCGGCCCGTAATGCCAATGAAAATAATTAAATTCCACTATTTATTTTTCATGGAACATAACTCAAATAAATGAGTATGAAGACAATATAAGCAGATTAATGGGTATTTTTTTACTTTACAAACCATATTATCCTTGTGAATTTGTGATTCATGAATTTTCACTGCGTATAGTGAAATATAAGTGTAGCCCAAATTAAAGTGAGACGTTTGGTATTTTTCTGTAATGGTTTATCATTTGGAATATGGGAACATACAGGAAGCAATAGTCATACATGAGCTACATATCCGCTATACGTAGACGCCTTGTCGATTCAAGCAAATGTCCTTCACTAGAGTTTGGATAGTTTGAGTGAAGAATGTCAGTAGTTGTTTGCGGAACCAGTTTTTACCGGCTTGTCGGACTTCAGCATCTGTTTGTGATCCAGCGGCCCTTGAGAGCCTATTTCAACGGTCCGAAGATACGGTAGTTTTAGGACGACAGGTCGGGGCTATAGGGGGGATGGTCGAGAACATCCCAATAGAGTCGTCGACCCAAATCTTGTCCACGGCAGCAATCGATTCCATGGTGATGGACAAGTAAGTTTGAGCATATTCCGTGCTCACACATCTTGTACGGAATTTACAAAACCATCTAAGCTCTGTACATTGTGACAGACACTCATGTCCAAACACATCCGTCATGCGACAATAAATTTCAGCTTCACTACCACCTTCTGCCTTCCAAAATTGCTTTACTGATTGTTGAACCTGTTTGGACGAATCCGTGTCCCGACAATATGTAATAACCGTGCTGTAAGGACTTACACACACACATGCATATATACATGCCTACAGCCTAAAATGAGACTGACAGCCTTTAAAATGAAACAACACCATTTATTTGGTCTTCTTGGCTAAATAAGGCAACTGTACACTGTACAAAATAATATTAAAATTACAAAAACATTAGTATCCGCGATGTCATGATGAGTTGGCTGGACTCTCCGTTCTGGCGAGGCACGCGTCCGTTGCAATGACCTTTCTAGTCAGGGTCATCTATTCTCTGAAAGGGGAGTGAACGACTGAAGACTACAGCACGGGGTCTCGAGTGTATTTCTTTTAGAGATTTCTGTGGGGAGGTTGCCGAACACGTCCCGTTCCTTGAAGTTTCCGCCCACGCAGTCCGTCTTGGCTCCCAAGAGTCTACAGATCGATTGTTACCGGATCGTCTTTTAGCCGAGAAGGGGGAAATATCTCAAAGGAAGTTCCTCCATGGAAATTTATCATCGTTGCCTGCTCCACAGCTATTGTAACGCTAAGCGTTAAGGTGACCTCCGCGGTATAGATGACTCGACTGAGATTCCAACGTTCGCACGCCTTTCTTGGAATTCACGCGCGGGGCTGTCAAGTCATTACGATGCTTGAACACGTGCAAACAGCACACTGACATTTTCCGATGATAACGTAACATACAACGTCATCTATTGGCGAAAACTCAAAGCTCTGAGTATTTAACTACAACCGCTTATACTACAGTTCACTTTCATTTGGGCCATCCATATAAATAAATTTTGTTTCCGGATCCATTTACAGTCCTATACATGACGATATTAACAACAGAGATAAGCAATAAACCAATGTTTCCCAACCTTTTTCGAGTCGCGCCACTTTTTAATGGTTTCCACGCATCTTGCTCTCTTCTTATAACCTTGCATATTTTCATTGAAAAGGCCTTTCAAAATATAAAATTTGCACTAAAAGGCATTTTCCATAATTCAGTTCCAACTAAGTGTTTAATTTAACGAAAATGGAAATCGTAAGAAATGGAGAACAATATGAAACAATCACCTTTCTGTCATAAGTGTGCAAAAGCACGAAAAGAACAGATTAAAACCTCAAGAAAAATAATGCACTAACCGTATGGATTCAGAACTATATGGCAATAAGAATAGAAAAACTCTTACTTAAATAAAATTGCTTTATTCCGTTGGGGTGTAACTCATCAGGGTTACAACAATACTATCAAGGTATTATAACTAAAACTTCGTTGAAGTTTACATATTAAAAGACTCAAATCACTGCACAAAATGTCTATTACACAGGAATTTATTTTATTGCATCTCTCTTCATACTAATTTTACAAATGGAATAAATATCTTTTTCATTAGGAAAACGGTGTTGCCAATTTACTCAGATAAAAAATGATATTTCAGAAACCAACAAAACCAGTGAGTCAAGCGTTCACAATATATGCTGATACAGTATAATGCTGACAATATATGCTGATACAGTATAATGCTTCACAATATATGCTGAAACTAGAACACTAATTCCAAATCTGACAACCCAGACTGAGGTAAAAACAAACTGATGTTTAGAATGTGTGTACTGTACGTAGTAAATAACTGTAATTTCATTTACTACCCAATAAAGCCGGTGGAATTCTAACAAACTGAATTTCGGCTTTGAATGAGACTTTTTCCCTTAAAAGACATCACTGCCCCACATTTTCGTAATACATAAATTCTGAGAAATATTTTCTGTGAAATACGTTAAAAAGTTATTTTAACTTAATAAAACCGTCAGGACCCCCTTCGTTGTCCCGACCCACATGTTGAGATACCTGGCTTAGAGGAAAACACGACTTGTCAAAATTTCCTGTTTTTAGGTGCATTCTTCCATCAGTTATTGACTGGGATCAGACTTCAAGTTAACAGAACCTACATTTACTAAAAGTTTTGACGTTCTTCTAAAAGAGATAGAGCGCCAACGGAGAATGTTTAGAAATTTTACTGTGCTAATGAGCGTATAAACAGCCTGATATCACCGACTATACCAAGACTGAAAGATTAATGTGGGCAGGTCATTTAATACTAATGAAGGAAGACAGAAACCCAAGGAGTATATTTCTGACCAAGCTAATCGGTACTAAACTTAAAGGTATATACAGACTGAAATGAATCATTGGTCTTCAAATAGACCTCACCATTTTGGAAGCCTATAGCGAACAAGTCATCGTGGAATATGGTATTAGAGAAGGCCAAGATTCACACCGGGTTGTCGAGCCATTGAAGACGAAGAAAAAAAAATTCAGGTAGGCTGTTCTAACGAAACTACCGAGGGTTATTAACTTAGGATTACTTATCGTTGCTTATCTCTTTTGTGTATATATATATATACAGTTGACTTTCTGTTTAACGACTTTCAAGGGACCGTGAAAAATCGTCCTTAAGTAGAGATCGCCCTTAAACAGAAATTGTGAAAACATAACATTTCCCATAATGTCGGAGGGGCCGGGACTGGGAAATATCGTCTTTAAATAGAGATCGTCGTTAAGTAGCGTCGTTAAACAGAGAGCCAACTGTATATATATATATATATATATATATATATATATATATATATATATATATATATACATATATGTATGTCAAAATTTGACGCATTTTGGTACTTTTATGTTTAACTGTTTACTGCTTGTCCAAGTAATACTGACTGGGTTTGGCGCGCCGTCAAAATTATAACTCGCGAAGTACGGATGGACGGTTTTAGTGTCTGAAATTTTCCTTTCCGAAGGACCGTTATGGAGGAACGTAATCCTACGTTAAAATTTTAAGCAATAATATAGAACTATGTATGTTCTAAAGTCGGAAATCTGAACTATAAACAACAATATCTGTAGAGTTACAGATATATCCTTCTTGTTTCGCTCACGGTACAACCGAAGACCTTAAATGAACACACACACAAACATATTTTTATAGGATAAATAACAACCCTTTCTAGCTTCTATAACAAAAATAACGATAAAATCTGGTCTACTAACTTATAAGAACGCTTTAGTTTCTTCCCCTTCAAAATCTGGCACGAAGCATTGGAGAGATGACATTTTTCGTTAATTAGACCGACAGACTAAACAAGGTTTTAGTAAAAAAAATCCCTTTCTAACGAATGACATTTTCCTAATATGACGAAAAAAAGAGAAAAGAGTACTTTCTGTTCTTTTCCTGAACACTTGGTTTAGCAGGATTACGGCTTAAAAGTTTCCGGAAAGTAAATTATCCCTATCGTCGAAAATTTAAAGTGACACGGTTTCGTAACGGTAAGTGAACTACAAATTCTTGGCAGTGTGCCGTTAAATTATTATTCTTATTACGAAGTCATCTTCAGCTTTGTTCTTAAAGAAGAAATATGAAAGTCCTAGGAGAAATAAATTTTCCAGTACGTCTTATTTGTACGTCTTATAAAGTTCATCCTAGAAACGACAGATATCTAGCTTCAAAATGAAATAGAATTTGTATCTCATACTATTGATATTTACTAGTTATGGTATTTATATAATAAAAAAGATGTTGAAAATACAAAAATCTCGTATAAATTAACGTAATACATATATACATATATAAGAACCCTGATACGTGTATGAGCATTTCATATATATACACACACTCACTTATATATATATATATATATATATATATATATATCTATATATATATATATATATATATATATATATATATATATATATATATATATATATATAATATAAGGCTAGGATAACATAAGGGAACTAAAGTTTTTTTTCAGAGTAAATCTGATTTAAAACGCTAAACTCCAGGATTATTCCCATTTAATAAGAATAGTTTGATAAAAAGTCAATAGATGACGCTAATAATTACAAGATAAAAAGAACTTTTTATATACCATGTTTTTAAATTTTCTGTTGAATCATATAAACTTGACAATTCTATGTATTAATAAATACTTTTAAAAATTTTTTTTGATGAATTATCCCATCAGCTTGAAAGAAAGTGAAGTTAATTGGAAGTTAAATTACGTTTAACTTTTCGTTCCCGTCCCAATCGATAGATGGCTGCATCAGTCTAGAAAACAAAATTAACTGAAAATGAATTCAAATTCTGCTTAAAGATGGCTAAAAGTATTAGAATAATGCATTGTCATCGTGTTCTGAGCTATTCTAAAAATTTCAAATGTCTAGCTAGTCGGGAAGTTAGCTAAAAATAGATTGCAAGATTTTGACTGGACAAACACACAAACAAACAAGAAAGCGAGTTAATAAAAACATGTAAAAAAGTCAACAGATACTTGTCCACGATTGATATTTAGCAGAGTGCGGTCTTGGAGAATTTGGCGGGGAGAGTTACGTCAGAGAATGCTTGGGTCAGCAGAGAAAGTTCTCGAACTTTCTGAGTACGGTTTTTAGTGCTCGTTGTTCAATGAGCGGAATAAAGATTAAAACAGACCGGGGATAAATTCGATTATGAAAGGAGCGTAAGCACACCGCTCCATGTTTTAAGACGGCAGGTGGCCATGTGTTTGGTGGTAGACCGGCGAGTGGTTTTAGTTTAGAGACGATGTAATAAAGTTTTTTAAATGGACGATGGTGTTTTAATTTAGTATTATGAAGTGTCTTACCTCGACACGCTGCATATCGCATTATTACAAGATAAGGAGAGTGACTGCAAATTCATCATATAATCATGAATGAGCTTCAAAGTACGTCATATATTATATATATATATATATATATATATATATATATATATATGTGTGTGTGTGTGTGTGTGTGTGTGTGTGTGTGTTTAGTATATTATAATGAGTATTACAGAAAGAAAAGAGTAAAAAACTAAAAGTTTACTTTTGAGAAAAAAAAGTAGCATCAAATTTTATTGTTAATAGCATCAATTGTTAATATAGCATCAAATATCATTGTTAAAAACTATGTTAATGCTAAAAACATAATCGGAATTTTGAATTTTTTACTGATGTCCATAAAGGTGTGACCGCATTTATCTTAGAAAATATATATAATAACATGTGTAAGTATGTACATAAATGTTACTTCATTAATTTATACACGGATATAATATTTATGTTAAAATATTAGCTATCATTTTTTTTTACAACAGCCCAAAATGAGGATTACTTTTTTTGTATCTCAGTTTGTAAGCATTCTGTAAAATTTCCTTCAGCAGCGACTCCTAAATGTAATAAATCCAAGTAACAGTATACATCAATGTTACAAAATGCTCTGCAGTCTTCCAAATACTGCGTATAATTTATCTTTAAAAAAGTATCACATATTATAGTCAGGTAGTTAAAACAACCTTCCAAACCCTTTCTTAATAAATGCTTTTCAAAATATTAAGAATGTGTTTTTTAAATTGTTATAGAATTACAATATATTATGCTCATTTTTTTAAACTTAAATTTTCTTAAGCAACAACATACTGTTGATTACCTAACTCTTCACGCTTTGATAGCAGTAAATTTCAAACTGTTTTCAATCTGGGAAAGCTTTTTCTCTTTAGAATTCAAAGCGACTGTATAATTACTTATTTTGATTTTATTTTTAACATTACTACTCATCCCGATTTTCCATTGAGTAATAAAATGGAAGTGTTAAAACTTCAATATAATTTCCCCGTCTAAGCCCCTGCAGGAAAGTTAAACATTTTAGGCGAGAGCACATATTGACTCAAGAGATTTGACGTATAGTGGCAGCTTGTCGGACACTTTATTCGCTCTTATTTTATTTTAGTTTCCTATAAATTCTAGCCTAATGTTTCAGGGTAAAGACTACTCTTTTGCTTTATTCTCTAGTTCTGCTTTGGAATTACTCCATGATATTTAAATAGTTTATAAAGTAGTTAGTTTCTGAGATAACTATCTACTGCAGATCAGTATCAGTCTGGTGAAATTTTAAAATAAATTTATAATTTTAGAATCTAAAAACCATGCTTTTATGTTGATGTTAAATCTTAGATGATTATCCTAAATCAAAATTTCAGAGTGTAAAGAACTTTTAGAATAAAATCGTAATTTTTAAATTCAAAAACTCTGTATAAATGAATAATAAATTTTGTTTGTTTGTTACATTTCTGCATGCTTTCTGGTTAACTACTTGTTTGCCTAGCGTTGTCCGGGTATTTGGAACATCTCGGTTTATCTCGGTATTTTAGGACATTTTAATTCTCCCAATTATCACCCCCTTGCCGATGGGGGCTGAACTTGCTGTTAAACGGCATTGGGAGTGTCACTACTCATCACAGTACCCCGAAAACTATGGATTCGACACTACTATCAGTCGTTTTCGATTATTTATTTTTACATGTCACCCCTTCTCTCCCCCTAGGTCTGCTAGGTGTGTCTTAGCCCCATAGTAATCCTCCAGATTTTAAGTCATATGTGCACTAAGTTTAGTTAAAATTGCTCAAGGTGTTCCAGAGTTATGCTGGGACGTACATACATACATACATACATTTTTATATGTATAGATTATTCACTTTCTTCGGGTGCATTCCCTTTTGCATAAATTAACGGAAAACCATAACTGTATTAAAATTAGAGAAGTGTAGACAGTTCTATGGGGAGTATCTGGATATCAAAATTGGAAGCGAAACGACACGTTTATATAGAAGTGTGCACAATTATCTAAGAATATTGTTAAAAGACAACGTGATCTTAAACAGATATATTTCGGTAGAAAAGGGAATAGTAGGGGACAGAACATAGGTGTAGTGTGCTTCTAACTTTATTTTTGGGAAGGGGCACGAATTTAATTCAGTTAGGGCCTTCCTCAGCGCATTGACTGCCGGACGGTCCTTAAAATATGAAATATTATGATTCTTTTTATCTTAAATAACAATAGAATTGATGTTTGAGTTGTATTCAGAAGTTATACAATGAGAAAAATAAATATAATATAAATAAAAGGAGAAAAAAAAGTAGTATCAAATTTTATTGTTAATAGCATCAATTGTTAACATAGCATCAAATATCATTGTTAAAAACTATGTTAATGCTAAAGACATAATCGGAATTTTCTGTTTGACAGTTTGAAAAAGCGAGAAGAAACCAACTTTCTTAAAAATTTTCTACAATTTTCCGATTTTAATTGAACTTCTATTAACGTTTTAATTTATTTCAAGTTAAGTTGGGGGGCGGGGCTCGTGCCCCCCACCCTTCCCCCCAACGCTACGCCTATGGAACAGAATGATAAGGATAAATTTGTAAGTTTTAGTATCACCGTTTTCTATCCTGATCTTATGTGTCACATATTAGGTTATGTGGTGGCATCATAGAAGCAAGCGTAGATGTACCTTAACAGGGTTCTTAAAATATTCAGAAACTAGGGATAAAATATTTGCTTAAATTTATTTGTAAAATATCTGTGGAGTTATTTACAAAATATGAAGCTATAAAGGAAATTTATCTATAAAACGTAAACATTCTCTTAAAAATATTTTTTGCATGACATACAAATAGTATTCCAATCTTTTGTCCATTTATCTCACGTATACGAATATAAAGGGTGCGGTAGAATGGACTCCCACATTTCAAAGGGTACTATAAAAAGAAACGAAGGAAACAATTTACAGAAATAGCTTAATATTTTCGAAAACTACTTACAATCTAGTTTTTCTCCCCACTAGCTTTTGAAATTAACATCACCCAGGTGGCGTCCGTTATTTGTAATGAACTGCCGAAGTCTTTCTCAAAAATTTTCCATCACTCTGTTGGTCATCTGAGGGGGAATGACGGTAACCTCCTTATTCGGCGGCAGCGGATATACGGACTCGTTGCCCATATTCAGGTGTTCTATGGCTTCGAGGACGACCACTTGGTTTCCTTGGTAAGGCAGACCATTTTCTCTCACGTTTGGAACCCATCAATTGTTTTTCGATTAGGAATCGCATCAATTGCATAGAGCCCGAACCGCGTCTTAAACGCCGTCTGTGTTTCGATTATACTAACGTTGTCATTAAAGAACGCCTTGATAACGAAACCGCCATACTCACCGTACCAACTCATGGTGTCTACTGAGAACTAGAAAATGCACCCGAACTGTTGCCACCTCCCGCGCTACCTGTTTATAACTGGGCCAGTCATTGACCACAAAATGCAATTTCTAGACAGCGCAACGAAAATGCCACCACTAAAGCGGGTAAAGATACAGTTAAACACTATATTTCAACGCTAATTTATTCCGAGACTGATGATTGTGTATCATGAAGTAAAAAATTTCAGGTAGTCTCTTCTAACGAAATTACCGGTTCTTAACGTAGGATTACTTATCGTTGCTTACCTCTTCTTTTTTTGACGAATTTTGGTACTTTTCTGTTTAACTGTTTACTGCTTGCCCAAGCGATACAGACGGGGTTTGGCGCGCTGCCAAAATTGTAACTCGCGATGACGGACGTTTGAAATTTTGCTTTACCGCGGACCGTTATGGAGGAGCGTAATCCTATGTTAAAAGAAAATTCCTGCCTCTACTTCATAGTATTAAGTAGATAGTGTACATCTGTATTAGTGATAGTCAATTTCATAGTCACCTCCTATCTAAATAATTTAGACCAGTGGTGAGAAAACTGTGAGTCCCGACCCACTGAAGGGTCGTGATAAAAATTGGAGGGGTCGTGAATAATTTGAAGTAACCATGTCATATTGAATCATTTAATTAAAAATATGCTTTTCATTTTCTAAAATTGCATATTTTAATAATTTTGTTTATATTTTATTAAATATTTAAAAAATGATATGGTATTGTTAAATAAGGTGTCAAACAGATTTACCAGAAGCAAGTACAGATGGTTAACAAGACATTTTTTTGTTGTTATTTTGTAATATATATATATATATACCCAAAATGTACGGTTTCCTTTTCTTTCTTTTTTTGTTAACATTTTCATAATTTTTTTAAAAAATAGTGTCTCTATCAAAAATTTTTCATTTGGGGGGGGGGGGTCGAAGTTTTTCTATTTAAATGAAGTGGGTCACGGTCGAAAAAAGTTTGCTCACCACTATTTTAGACATAGAAAATACACAGACATAGTTATAAGACAAATTAAAAACTAGAATAAGCTTGAACAAGAATGGGTGAAACCTAAGCATGGGAGGCTATTGCAAATACAGGGTGTCCGGGCTAAAGTATCCAAAAGTCATGGCTTATTTTTACGGAACTATATATGATAATTAAAAAAAATTTAAATAGAAAGAACACCTCACCAAGTTTTAATATCAATTATAGATTTCAATCATAGTATCATAGATTTCGATGTGTGCACCTTTAGTAGCACGACAAATGTCTAAATGGTAATAAAGTTCTCTCCAAGTGTTTCGTTGCATATCAGGAGTTATTACACGAATTGCTTGAATGATACACTTCTTCAACTCATCCAAAGTTTCAATTTTTTGTTTATGCACAACGGATTTAATGAATGCCCGAGCAAAAAGGTCATATTACTCCTGATATTCTACGAAACATTTGTGAGAGAACTGGATTACCATTTAGACGTTAGTCGTGCTACAAAAGGTGCACACATCGAAATCTATGACACTATGATCGAAATATATGATTGATATAAAAACTTTGTGAGATGTTCTTTCTATTTAAATAAATATTTTTAGATTCTAATGGGTAGTTCCGTAAATATAAGTCATAACTTTTGGATACCTTTAGCCCTGACACCCTGTATATACATCTTCAGCGTACCAAGAGGCCTTGGACCTAGCTTCCTCTCTAGTTACGGGCGCCTAAGCAATGTATAGCCGATTAGTACTCTGGAAGGAAAGGAATTCCATTTGCGGAATTTCTAGCAATTCTGATAGGTGACTGACATAGTGCAGTCATCCAACGGATATTAAAAGAACCATTGTCTACCATGATAGTATATCTTTGCAACTGGCTCCACCCATGAGGCGTACATTTTTTCATCTTGAAACTCTCAAAAATTTTGCACCAAGTTTCGTAACAGATGATGATCTTTTCCGATGTCAGCTGGTCGAGGGGTCTGAGATTGGGTTGGTGCGGCTTGCTCCCAGGCCACCAAGGTTCGTTATGAAAGCCGAGGTGTTTGGTAACGGCTAGCGCGACTGTGAGTCTCCTGGGGGAATGGGAACCTATGAGGGAGTCACTGTATCACCATCAAGGCTTCGGCTTGTCACCACTTCCATCCGGCTGAGAGGGAGAATGGACGTTGGGGCCTAGACTTTCATCATATGGCGTCAGTCCATGTTGTTCCGTTTGCCCTAAACTAACTCGTACCTGTGATACTCTGTGCGAGGTGGAATTGCGATGCGCCGAGTAAACGACTTCAGATACTACGTTTGTCGTATATGTAATTGGTGGAACGACGTATTATTTGTGATTTCCGATGTCAGCTGGACTTAGACCGGTAAAAAGTTTGAGCAATTTCACTTTTGGAATTCCTTTCCTTTGAGCACACATTGCCTGTGCCATGCTGAGGAGCCCATATCAAGGCTGGCTGGCGCACTGGAGATGTACGTATTAGATAATGCATTTGTATTAGATCACGCCCAGGAAAACGTATGCAGAGCACAGGAAATAAGAAAATTCAATAGCTATGATAGGCACCGCGTCGGATTGATTTTAATAAACGATTTACACACTTCACTAGTAAATCTTTCTTATGAGAAATATGTGGAGACGTATTTCCCCAATTTTCCGTAAGTTTGTGAAGAGTTATTACTAGGCATCTTTAGCAGACAATGCCTATTTGAGCTTCTTAACATTGTATGACATAACTTTTCCTTTTAAGATAATTTTCTGTCAGAAAGAGTATTAATAAATCTATCGGTTAAATTATCGA
The DNA here is from genome assembly GCA_907164885.2 of Dolomedes plantarius. Classification (NCBI taxonomy): domain Eukaryota; kingdom Metazoa; phylum Arthropoda; class Arachnida; order Araneae; family Dolomedidae; genus Dolomedes; species Dolomedes plantarius. The sequence continues at coordinate 120,234,110 of OU015498.1, read as the reverse complement.
TGCCACGAGACATAATTTAACCGACTTTGTAGCATGGTATATAGACAAAGATATATTGAGCAATGGCAGACAACGTCTTAATAATTAGTAAAGGCGGTAATTAGCGGATACTTAAAAATAATTAAAGAATAGTACATAATTTCAATATATTTGTGCTTTAGCCAATCATGCTGCATAAAGTACACCTGAAGTTGTTTGATAATATTGTCAGTTTTCGGTCCGAAAGCATTGCTAACAACTGTAACAGATTGTAATAAGGGACAAAGATGGCGAAACAGTTCCATCCCTCCATTTCACAGCTAAAGCCTTTTAATATGAAAAATGTCGCCTAAGCTGACAGCAATAAAGCGTAAATATCTCCGAATACCGTTGACACTCTCTCTTTTTTTTTCTTCTCATTGCTAAACCCATAAACCGTTGCGGAAGTTAAAATTAAGCAATCAAAATCTCTGCAACCAGTTTTATAGCACAAATGCTCATTAGTGAGTTCCGAAAAGCGCATATTGACCCAAGTTATTTAGATGACGGAGGGTTGTCTGACACTTTAAGCATCAATTTGTTCATTTTTATTCATCCAGAATGCCTGCGAAACCTTCTTTACTGACAAGCATCACAGCCGCAATTTTATAGATTATTTCAAAAGGGTGAAGAAATAGCCATTTTTAGGAATTAAATTGAACTTTCATAGAGGATATATTATCAGCAGAGAATTTTTTTAGAATATAAAAAAGACGCTTTGGATAGCATATATATATATATATATATATATTGTTTTTCTAATTTCACGCTGCCAGTGTTAAAAATACTTTCCCGAGAAATTTATTCCGAGGTATTCAATATTTTAATCGGGATGATATTAGCTATGATTTTGCTCCAAAGAACTTTTCTTTGAAGTTAACTCATATTTGAGGTAAAATACGAGATACTACAAACAGAAAATCGAAGGAAATATCTTTCTTGCGCATCGTATCCCAATGTTTCAAAATGTTATTGAGAGATCATTTTTGTAGGTTTTTCTCTCCAGTTCTCTATTGCTCTATAAGATCATATCTATTGCTCTGAAAGATCATATGGAAAGAGGAAATGGACAAGCTCTGTCCATTTTCTTCCGATAATTACAGACCATGCAGATAGAGTTAAGCGCAGAGTTTATACGGGCGCTTTGAAAAGTGTTCATGGTTCCAACCAAGGTCGAATTCCGATGATGCTTCTCTCCTATGCCATTCCAGAATGTCTTAAATCTTTTTTCATTCGAATTTTAACCGTTTCTTTCAAAATATTATTGAGACATCATTTTCATAGATTTGTTGCTCTAATTCTGTAGTGCTGTATAGGATCTTAGTGGTACTTGTCTGGATAATTGCTACCTCGAATTTAGCCAGTTCATCAATCTTTACATTACTCAAGTATGATATGGATATGTACATTATATAGATTAAAAAATAAATCCAATTTTCAAAATGGAATCTATAGCAATGGAATCTATAGCAGTGGAGATTTCTGCACGTTCGCCAACAGAGTTCAATATAGTCAATAGCTTTAGAAGTAACTTTCGAGTAAATATGATATATTACAGTACTGAGTTATGATAGTGGACATTTCACTAGTTTTAGTGCCTGTAAAAATTATTTATTTTCGCGCTGAAGAAAGAAAAATTGACTGTTTGTTAACTGATGTATATCCGCAAACTTTGTACTGTCGATGCAAGCACGCCCAAATATGGAGAAATATCTTCAACTTCAGCATTTCAGCATTGAATAAAACTCAAAAATGAAAAATATTCTCTTCTAAATTGACAGCAATATGGTGTAAACTTCGTTCATCCTTGACACTTTCGTTTCTTTCGTTTGTTAACTGATAAAATCTCAAGGCAGTAAAAATTAAGCAATCAAATCTCTACTCGCGGGGTTTTATAGCACTAATATACATTACGTAGTGTCGAAGTACTCATATTGATCCAAGATATTCAAATAACTGCACTCCCTTCTCTCTTTAAGCACCAGTCTCTTCATTTTTGTCGGCACGTAGATGATTATGAAATCTTCTTGGAATAAAATAAATTTTGGTTTGATGATGTAACTTTTCCTGCCTGAAACTTTCAGTCAGTGATCAGTAAATCAAAAGCAATAACAATACCTTTAAAAATACCAAAAGAATTTTTAGTGCTAGAATTTTAGTTTTTTTCAGTAAATTTAATTAGTCTTTGTTAAAATTTATGGGTATGAGCTAGGATGTTGCCAAGTTATACGTGATGACATATATTACTTGGAAGTTTAAAATAATTTCACAAAATATTGCCGTTTACTTTCCTGATAACAGTTACTTACCCTTACAATACTTTGTGATTAGTAGTTACAGTTTTGAAAGAGAATATAAAATCTGACGTACTTAAGTTTATCTTTATTTCTAAAACAATATTTTTTTCTGGATGATTTCCGTTTCTAGGCCTTTAATTCTATTTATCCGTGGAAAGCTTTACAATAGTATTTGAAATCAATTTTTATTGCGTTACATTTAAACCGAATGATTTTTTAGAGCTCTGAGTATTTGCAATGAAATACAGGGTTCCCCCTTATATCCGTTACACCCCCCCCTTAACTTCTAAATGGTGACAGCGTAGGCCATAAAGTTGGTGTCTAGGTATAGTAAAAAGGCTTTGCGCTACTCGATGAGACAACTTACAACGCCATCTATCGGCAAATTTTGGAATTAGCGTTTTTATCTTAATAAAACAAACGGTACGAGATACGGGAAAAAATTCAATTATAAGGTTGTTCATTATCATCGATTTAGTAAGAAAAGACACATTGCGCACATTTATACAAAATAAAATGTAAAAAAATGAACATTTGTTTGATCGTGATTTTCAACACTATGGCATCGTTGCACCAATGTGCAGCGAGAAATTCAATCCAGATTGCAAATGTGTATAGTGGCTAATGGAGAGCATTTTCATATAAATAAATGATCCTGAAGATAGGGAAGTGTCTCAGTTTCTTTCTTCCACTCTTTATGACATGACAATTTTCGAAATTTTGACCAAACAAATGTTAATTTTTTTGCATTCTGTTTTGAGTATTAATGTGCGCAAAGTGTCTTTTCTTACTAAATCGATGATACTAAACAACTTTGTAATTGACTTTTTTTTCGTATCTCGTACCGTTTTTGAGATAAAAACACTAAATCCAAAATTTTCTGATAGATGGCGTAGTAAGTTGTCTCATCGAGTAGCTCATAGCCTTTTTACTATACCTAGACACCAACATTATGGCTTAAACTGTCACCGTTTAGATGTTAAGGGGTGTGTGTAACGGATATAGGTGGGAACCCTGTATAAATTTTCAATGAACTAAGGTAATTGGTGGATTTTAAGAACGAAGAATGGGGTATGAAGATAAATTGTAACTGAAGTACCAAGCAGACGACTTACTATCTTTCTCGTTTAGAATAAAAACTAAAGAAAGTTTGTCAAAATGACAGCTAAAAGACTGATATTGAAAAAGACTGGTAACCATAGACTCTATAATCAAGCGAATTTACCTTAATTATGACTATCCTTGACAGCTGAACTGTTTCCCTTTTACTCCTTAAGTTGTTCAGTGATCTGTTTGCATCACATTGCCGTCATTGCCCTGACTTCTTACACTAGTGCAGGGTTGTGCAAGGATTTTTCAAAGAACATGCTCTGAGAAATAGCAGTTTTAAAACGGGAACTAAGGAAGTAGAACAGTGAACAAAACTTGTCAAAAACAAAATATTTTCATACTACAGGTGTCCGGGCTAAAGTTATCCAAAAATTATGACTTATTTTTACGGAACTACCATTTAGAATTTAAAATATTTATTTAAATAGAAAGAACATCTCACTAAGTTTTAATATCAATCATAGATTTTGATCATAGTATCATAGATTTCGATGTGTACACCTGTTGTACCACGACTAACGTCTAAATGGTAATCCAGTTCTCTCCAAGTGTTTCGTAGCATATCAGGAGTTATTAGACTTTTTTGCTCGGGGATTCATTAAATACGTTGTGTATAAACAAAAAATTAAAACTGTGGTTTAGTCGAAGAAGCGTATCTTTCAAGCAATTCGTGTAATAACTCCTGATATGCTACGAAACACTTGGAGAAAACTGAATTACCATTTAGACGTTTGTCATGCTATAAAAGGTGCACACAACGAAATCTATGATACTATGATTGAAATCTATGATTGACATTAAAACTTGGTGAGATGTTCTTCTTTCAATTTAAATAAAATGTTTTTAGTTTTAATAGGTAGTTCCTTAAAAATATGCCATAACTTTTGAATACTTTTAACCCGGCCTCCCTGCATATTACATCTTTTTAGAATTTTAACTATTACAGAACATCCAGCTTA
>OU015498.1:120092226-120224726 GCA_907164885.2 Dolomedes plantarius | reverse complement strand
AAAGCTGGGAGCGTGGACAATTTCTAAAGTTGATAAAGGATCTTGTGCCGTCAGAGTTGATTTTCATACCCTTAAAGTGATTAGATCTTGGTTTAAATATTGTAGGTGCAATTGTTCTGGGACAGTTAAAGTCCGAAATTAGTAGTTCCTTTAGGGGCTGGTTGGATATTAAGAGGTAAATTAGTTAATAGATGTTAACTATTTTGTGTAGTACGAATGAGGTTATCTTGAAGTAGCGTTTGATAATCCTTACCGGAACGTACTTCTATTTTATAAAATAACTAGATGAATACCCGTGCTTCGCTATGGAGTACATTTTAGGATAATTACAATGAAAAAAATAAGGAAATTGCTTTTTAGAGGATTTCCTTATAAACAATTTTTTTTGTTTCTTCATTGGGTGGAACTAGTATTACCTGGCTCGTCCAAGAACTTACACGTGAGTAAGCTACGTAAAACTGACCGTGGGAGAAACAATTTTCTCTTATATCTATGCCAGCGTATTTTAAATTTTGGACTTGAGACTTACTTATTGTCATGGCGAAGCATACTTTGAGGGGAAATTGCAGTTTTATATATAGGTTTAATTTGATATCCATAAAACACACTAATTTGAATTAAATTCTTAAAAACTTCCATCTCAATTAGTCTGGTGGTTAAATTTTATCTTTTACTGTATTTCAATATTTTTCTTTTTGTCAATTTATTTCGCTGTTTTGCACGTGACGCAAAATTGATTTAAAGTATCAGAAAAAGAAAAGAAATCTCGTGATGAGCATTTAATATATTAAATTCTAAAAATTAATCTTTAAAAATTCACCAAAAATCAGAAAATAGAGGTAAAGATTAGAAAAAGATTTCATTTTAAAGTGCTTTTTATGATCTTTCTCGTGATATAAATTTTATAACCCTCAGATTATTATTTTAAATGCAAATTTTAAAAAATGTTACAAAACAGCTTACAAATTTAATTAAAATATATCTTGGAAAATTTTTCCAAAAATCTTTCTTAGTGCACCCTTGTACTATAAGAAGTTTAGCCATGCAAAATTTCAACCCTTTAGGTCCAGCGTTTTGTTCTGTGCGTTATATGTCAGTTAGTCCGTCAGCCAGTCAGTCACGAAACTGTTTTATATACTATACAGATGAGTTAAATTATGTGATGTTAAACACTAAATGACTCTCTTATGGATGTCAACTAATCTATATATAAATGGAAAATAGCTAATATTTATAAAATTATAACTAAACTGTACCCCATCAATGCTATTCTACTTCTGCCCTGTTTAGAGCTAAAATTGAAAAAGAGCACGATTCTCGGGTTCTAAGACACCCGGGAAAATTTAAGTAAATAAATATTAAGTAAATTACAAAATAATTTGTAGTGTCCCTTTTTACTTATCGGTTGAATGGAGAAATGAAATATTATCAAACGAGGAAACAGTTTTCTCTTTCCCACCGTTACTTTCGGAAAAAGAGATTTACTGCCAGTCACTTTTACCGAAGAGAAACATTAAAATTACTGAAGCATAACATTTTACAAATGGAAAGACATTGTTACGTTTTCAACTAATGAAATATATTAACCGTGCGATAAATACATAATCTAGTTGACAGATGAAATTCAGGGCTTATTCAATTCTATATCATTATAAATGTCATATATAGAAGTGCTTCACATATACAAACTCTGTTTTCTCCCTTTACTCACACACAGACACACGCACACACACACACTATATATATATATATATATATATATATATATATATATATATATATATATATATATATATATACTTACTGTGTGTGTGTGTATGTATATTCATTGGTTAATTAAAATGCATAACTTACCTAAAAACAACAGAAACAAGGAAGACTACACAGCAATTGTAGATATGCGATAGCGCAGCTATTACCTTACTAGGCTTATATAATTAAATTAAAAGCTAATTGAATGTGTTTTACCAATATGTATGGAACAGCTTAGCATATAGAGTAAATTAACTTTCTTGTTCTACGGGCGAATTATCACCCTATTCCGTCCGGCATCAGCAATGATCCTCGATAGGCGGCAGCACTGGACTAGTAATTTTCTCTATTTTGTAACGGTTTGTGGCAACACCTACTTTTTAGCAGAAATCTGTTGCACGTGTAGCGAGCAGAGTGTCAAAAACGGCTTCTGCTCAATTATTCTGTTTTTGATGTATTCTCTAAAGTGAATGGTTTGGATGACGTATGGTTGACGAAAAATATTCTCCGTCATCGATCTGTAAGTCAAATCATAATTCATATTCTTTAAGCTTATAGGATTGTTCATTTCCCCAACGTTGATCCATCCCATATATTCAATTAAATTATGCAGTTGTATTTTATTAATTGTGCAAGTGTATTCAATTAATTGCGCATATATATTCTATTGATTGTGCTAGTGTATTCTATTAATTGCGCAAACCTATTCTATTAATTATGCAAATGTATTCTATTGATTGTGCTTATGTAACTATTTTGTTTAAATTCTAAATAAATCTTAAAACTTTATAGTCCACTAAATCCATAAATCTCAACAGACCCAAACACACGGCAGGCGAATTACCCCCCTCCCCCCGGCTAATTAACACCAAAAAAGTATAAGAACTCCGCGAAATCAAACTCTAAGATTAAAATAAAAGAAACACTTCCCTTCTTGTCATCAGGGCTCATAAGGACAAAGATAAAATCACAAAAATACCGGGGGGGGGGGGCGGGATGATGCTCATATAATTTGTCACAAAAGTTTTTAATATTTTGTGCTGTGCAATTGTCAAAATTGAACAGTTATGTTGGTAGCACTTGCCTGTGACCATTGTGTTTCTAATATACTGATGTGAAATCTTATGCTGTTTTGGAGAGAATATATCCTGTTACCTTAAAAAACAATAATCAGTAGTTCATCAAAATATACTTTTATAATGAAATTCTTTCTATTAAAAGAAAAGATGTGGACATAGTCCTTAGGCATAGAGGAAAAAAAGGAAATGGACAAAACTACAACGTAGAACAAAATATAGGAAATACACAAACAAGAAAAGAATCTAAGATAAAATTCTCATGCGATCACGAGCCTCCTAATAGCTTGTTTTCAGAGAACGCCCAGTTTAGGCTGGTGTGTATTGCACCTATTGGATTCACTCACCTCAGTGTTAACCTATGGAGAAATTGTGACAACTATTTGAACCTACATAAATGCTGATAATCCAATAAAAGTGGTATTTTTAGATAGCTTGAACTTTTCTGCACCTTGCAACAGGTTTTATTTTATAAATTGCGTCCACCAAAGGAATTTATGAGGGTCTAAAACACACTAAACCAGATCCCCTCCCCCCGAATATTTTAAATTTAAATATATTATTTGCATTTTTTCCCAAAGTGCAAAATTTCTTTCTCTATTACGGAGTGTAACTTAAAAATTTTTTATATCCAAGTATGCAATCCTTGGACACATTCTCTCCATAGGGTAACATTGAGGTGTGCGAATCCTATAGGGTTAGTCCACAGCAGACTTAAGGCAGAAACAGGGCTTGCTGTCCAAGTTGTCAGAATTGCAAAGAGGGCATATAGGATTGGAAAATAAATTCAAATTCTATTTAAATATGCAGCCAGACAGGGGTGTTCGGTTGCAATCCTGAAAGCAGCTACTGTAGCTTCCCATCAGCTATCAGGAAGGGCTATTCAGGGTCTTCCAGTAAAACGGAAATAAATACATCGTATTATACAGAAATGAATTAGAACATGTATTAAAATTTCGAAACCTACGAACAAATTTAGTGCCTCTTCTTATAGGAAAATATAAACATATACAGGCAAATGTCTTTTTGTTCAACTAGAGTTAAAAAGTAATAAAACATTGCATTAAATATAATTAAATCTGTCTCTGAAAAAAATATTTTTTCAAATGAAAAATGATAATACAATGATTCGTATTCCCCAGTAATGACAAAAGGAAAACTGAATGTTTTCCATCCTACATTCTATTATAATAAAAATAAGCGAAACAAAATTTTTTAAGAAAAAAATTGAAAGATTTCAAAGAATTTCTCTGAAATAAAAAATAGCTTGAAAAAGAACTTGCATGATCTTTGAGAGAAAACATTGTATAAATATGGAGAAAAGAAAAAAACAAGAACGATGCGCCCAAAAATGAAAAGTATTCAGAAATTGTACAAATCTATTAATAGGAAACCCGTTTTATTATGTTGGTGCACATGTATTGCTAATGGTTGATTTTTAGCCCACATAAAACCGTGCTCGTAAGTGAAACCATTTATTTTAAGACTTTATTCTTTATATTTTTATAATTCCTTTTCTTTAAAATTCCATTGTTTTCATTTTTCTGGTTTTGATTTGTAGTTGATACTATTCTGGAAATTCTTTTTTTTTTTTCTTTCCGATTCAGTTGGTGGAACAGAAAGTGTTTTGAAATAAGTTTGAATTTGATGACGGTTTCTTTGATAATTATGAAAAATAATTAATTATCATTTTTTTACATATTTAAAAGCATATTTTGCAATTAAAGATAAGATTATGATTATAAGTTAAACATGAGGTAATATTATTTTAAATTAAATATATTTAAGATTGTTAATTAAATGAAATTCCTTTTGCGGAAGTTTAATACATGTATACAACAATATCAGGCATTTACAGTGTGTCAGACAGAAACTAACCCTTTCCCTATTTACAATTTTGTAGGTCTAAAGTCGAAAGACTAAGGGCCTGTTCACATAGGAGTCCGTTGCGGAGCGTTAAAGTATTGAAATATATTTAACCAATGACAAACCTCCAAACGATTAGCAATGAAATTTTTAACGCCTATGATTGGTTTATTTTCGTCTCAACGTCATCTTTCCCTTAACGCTACGCAACGGACTCCTATGTGAACAGGCCCTTAGGTCTTTTTCGTATTGCATCAGGAGCGCATCTTTGCATTCCAACGCTGGCGCTGAGATTGTTGACATGGTTTATGATTGGTTTGACATATCACGTGGTCACTGCGTTGAGCCCTCTGATTGGTTAATTTTTATTTATCGCTGACGTTATTGCTGACACTACCGCTTCGGGTGCAATGTGAAGTAGGCCTATGGCGCCGGCGTTCGATGCAATACTTGTGAATTCTAGTGTCGCTGTTTACATAATTGCTTGTAGTGCTTCGAAATCGGCTTTAAAGGCACCATTACCGGTCTATTTACCTCTTTCAAACAAACAACTTTCAGGTTCTGATGAAAGCCATTTCAATGCCTTGTTTCCATTGTGTGTTCGCCAGCGTTAGAATTAAAATATTTTTAACCAATCTCAGACCGTAACAGTTTCATGATTAACCGGTTGGAGGTCTGTGATTGGTTAAACATTTTTTGATGCCAGTAACGCTGACCCTGAAGAACGCAATGTGAACAAGGCCCTACACAGTTTTTCGTTTACTGAAAAAATAAAGTGTGATTTTAGATTGCAAAATCAATTTGATTGCTCTGAGAAATTTTTTTTTCTGCACACGGCTTTAAGGGAACAAGGGACATTCAACCTCGAATTTGTTAATTTTCTTTTCTTAAACTCTATACATAGAATGAAAATAATTTATATATTTTTAACTACATTGAAGACTCATAGGTTTCACAAATAAGTATTTTGTGGAAGAATAAAACATGCTTAAAAAAGAAAAAATTCAAAAATGATAGCGTTTTTCAAAATGCTCCATGTGCATTCATTTTTTTCCGATTTCTTCCAAATTTCTCAGGTCCAGGAAACGTGCCCGCGAGAAAAGTTGAGTTTTGCAAGTTTCACCAATATTGTGTGATAATTATTATATTTTATCCCACGTGCCGGCATTCATATAAATTACTATTTTTCAGTGTGACGTAATGTCATTTGCATGCTTGGTTTTCATTTTATTTTTTTGTTACGTTACAAGTACGGTTTGGCAACTTCGATAGATTTTGCTGAGTTTTGAGATATACGAGGTACTCGGTGAGAAGAGGTTGTAATAGTGCTTTGATGTTCTGATGAATTTGTTAAATTTAAATAAAAAAATGTTTGTTTAAAGTTTTGATGTTCATTTTGAAAAGAATCTTGTGAAACCGAGTCAACACCCTCACTGCATGTGGAACCCAAAAAAGGATATCGCCCCATTAACTTAGGCGGGTGATTTTTTTTTGCAATATCGACTACTCCATACTGGGAGATTGAAAAAGAAAAAAAAAAACCGCTCGGAAAACCTGTGAATATCTGATATTGCGTCCTTGGACCAAGTACGGTGGTTTACAGATAGCGTTTTTCAAAATGCTCCATGTGCATTCATTTTCTTCCGATTTCTTCCAAATTTCTCAGGATTGTTAATGGAAATATTTTTCACAAAACTGTGCATCATTCTTTATAGCAACAAATATTTTCAAAGTTAATAGATCATGAAATGACGTAAAAAGATACAGAAACTTAAAAAAATACCCGGCAGACTGAAAAAAAATAATATTTACGGTTTTTAATTCATGGGGAAAAATCAGTTCATAGTTATGTTTATATATTTACGGTAAATTTATAGTAAAAAAATTAAGGTTTTCAAATGATATGGAATGCAATGAGAGCATTTTGAAAAATACACAAATTTGGAATTTTTTTTTGTTTGAAAAATAGGCATTATTCTGAAATAAAAGCTTTATTTTGAATTTTAAGGGGTTTTAATGTAGTGAAAAAAGAATATAAAAAATTCTCGTTCTGTATATAGAATTAAAAATTGAAATTTTTAAAAAATCGAGGTTTAAAGTCCCTTGTTCCCTTAAGTGCCACATAAAAATCTGTTAATAAAAGATCAAAATTAATAAAAGATCTGTTAATAAAAGAGCTGATATTATTAAAATATTACTTGCGACGCATTTAAAATATGTCTAAGAATTTGCTACCAATGGAAATTATTCCCATTGGAAAGGCAGTTATCTGCGTGACCTTGACGGATACTGTTGGCTGCATATTCCTTGTAATGTTGGTAAAGTATTCTCTTGCTTCAGCTGTTCTACATTAGCGTAATATAGGGAAGGAATGGGAGATTAGTACTGATTGCTAAGTAATGGAGTATGTGTGGAACGCTGCAAACGTCTAAGCTCATTCCAAAGGTATAAGGGTTGAGGACGGTTCTGAACAGCCGTTTAAATCATCCAGTTTCATGCCTTTAAACCATGAAGTTAGGTACCGATTAGATAGTACTTCCACGACATTTCCAGTTTACTATAACATCGATCACGATAGACTAAATTACACTCCAATGCGTAGAAATGTCTCTGACAGAATAACAGAAATTGGGAGCTTTAACTAATAGCCGGCGTTAGAGCAAACTTAACTCTTTAGGGTCAAAAACGAATGTTGTCAATATGTTCGTATCGTCGCTTATAGAAAAAGTCCACAGCCATTGGACTATATACATAGTAATCCCCTTTTGAAAGCATTTGTCTTGATTAGATGTCTTTCAAGTTTTTGGCTTGCTGAAACAAATTGATCAAAAACTTTAGATTAGTTTTTGATCCGTTCTGTTAAAAAATTAATCCGTCCGAAAAACCGTTATTTTAAAATATTACTATTAAAAATGTAAATATTAATATGCAGAATGCTTTGGGCCGTGAACTTAACCCTCCCCCCCCCCCCCTCCTCAAGACGGAAAAAATAAGGAATTCCGTTTGTTAATATTTTGGGGATAATTATTTTATTACTATGTTTCTAAAACTGATGAATTGTTTTTTTTGAATAATATGACGTTTCTCTCAATATATATATATATATATATATACACACTCAAGAGCCAAAACATTATGACCACCTGTCAATAACGAGTTGGCCCACCTTTGACGCGCAACACAGCTTCAACCCGCCTTGGCATGGATGCCACAAGTCCTTGGTAGATGGCCGGAGACAGATTGTACCAGATGTTTAAGCAACGGTCACGCAAATCCGAGATATTGCGAATTGGTGGTCTTTGAACTCTGAGCTGCCGTCCCATGACATCCCAGATGTGTTCCATCGGATTGAGATCCGACGAGTTAGGCGGCCAGGACATTAACTGGAATTCAGCATCATGTTCCTGGAACCACTCCAACACAATTTTAGCCTTGTGACAGGGGGCGTTGTCCTGTTGGAACATTCCATTTCCAGCTGGAAAAATGTTTTGGCTCTTGAGTATATATATATATATATATATATATATATATTTAGGCTATTGAAGGGCAAAATCTGACAATAATTCTCGTTTAATTGGTAAATTATTGAAGACATTCCCCCAGGGACGACAATGTTCAGTTTTCTGACTTGCTGAAATAAATTTATCAAAACTTTAGATTAGTTCAGTTATTTACCTAAAGAACCTTTTCTGTAAAAAATTACTATTCAAAATTTGAATATTAATATGCTGAATGTTTTGGGCCTTGAACTTAGCTCCCCCCTCCCCCCAAGAGAAAAAAAATAAGGAATTTCTTTAGTAATAATAACTTTGGAATAGTTATTTTAGTACTATGTTTCTAAAACTGATGAATCGGTATTCTTTGAATAATATGACGTTTCTCTCAATATACATTTTTGGGGGTACTTGGAAGGGCAAAATCTGACAATAATTCATGTTTAATTGATAAATTAATGAAGACATTCCCCCAGGGACGAAAATGTTTTAAATATTTACGACTAAAAACGCATCCATCAGACTACCAATTAACGGAATTTTAAAGCAGATATTTTCCGAAACTTTCTTACATAAATTACTTAAAATTAGATTGAAATTACATAATGCCTCATACGCAGTGTCTAAATGAAAAACAACCCACCGAGAGAATTTATAAGCTATTAATATCACTTAAAGTGTTTTAAATTTTAAGTTTGCCCTAAAATAACTTCTTATTTTATGGTTGTTTATAGCAGCTAACGCGTTATTCTTAGCAGTAGAGAGTTATTTTTCTCGGAACAGCCAACGAATTATTAAATAAAGACATAGAATTGATGTATGTTTACGCTATGTGAAATTCGGTTTAAATTGATTTCAGCATTTAGATTTTTTTTATTAAAGAGATTTGGTAATAAATATAATTTTAGATGAGTATAATAATTTTTCATAGCCAGAAATTTCGCTGTTTTCAAAAAGAAGAAAATGATGTTAGGCGGTAAAATATAATTAAGAATAACTAACTTTGTGCAATAATTATGATATATGTTCTGGTAAGCCTCGTATTTGTGATTAATTTAAAACTTTATTGAATTTTCTTCCAGGATTTTAACTATTTAAATGGTTTGTTGTGACAGATAGGTTTATGAGTATTAAAACTTGACTATCACGGAATTACACCTTTATATACCTGCGTCTCCAAATACCTTGAATAAATATTCATCCATCTATCCATATATACAGCATATGATGTACATATAATCCATAATATATGGATTTATGCAAACACATACACACATATATATCGTGTATAATGCATGTTTAACGATACGATTCATATGGGGCAACTAAGCACTACTCATTTTCCCGTATCGTTCCACACAAATTTAATATTTCTGGAAATCATGTAAATAAATACTTCAGATTCATTCTATAATTTATCATGATCATAATGAGTACAGTTTTCGAAATTCAGTCTAATAGGGAAATTTCATATTTGCTATCATCATATTTAATGTTGTATATTTGAGAAATTCAGTTTTAATAATTCAAGGATTCTACTGTGGCCTAAGATCTCTAATACCGCGGCACGTATTTGAGGGATATTCAGATAAAGCAAAATCATTCAAACCGAGCCTCTTAAATATTTATTAAATGAATTTTCAGTCACTACTTCTTACAAATAAAGCAATCCGAACAGTTAAAAAACACTTAGAATTTTTTTTAGCATTTATTATTATTTTTTTTTATAATTCGCAGGTAATGCTCTCCTTTCCAAATATAGAGGTACTTACTCTTGAGGAGGAATTACTAGGCTGCTATGATTAGAAATAAAATTTGTTGTTTCCTCTTCTAATGGTCCTCAATAATTTTTGGTTTGTATCTTACATTTTCTTACATTTTTTTCTGCTTGGATATTAACAAATACTGTTTCTGTTATAATCTTGATCTAAAATGTGATTTTTATTACCATGTTTTTAATAACTCACTTTCTTGTTTGTTTGTGTGTGTGTGTTTGTCCGGTATAAATCTTGCAATCGATTTTTAACTAACTTCCCGACTAGCTAATCATTTGAAACTTTTAGAATAGCTCAGAACACGATGGCAATGCATTTTTTAAATACTTTTAGCCATCTTTAAGCAGAATTAAATTAATTTTCAGTTATTTTCAGTTAATTTTGTTTTGTAGACTGGTGCAACCATTTATTGGCCGGAACGGGAACGAAAAGTTTTATGCAAGTTAACTTCCAATTTACTTCATTTTCTTTGAATTTGATGGAATTATTCATCAAAAAATTTTAAAAAGTATTTATTAATACATAGAATTGTCAAGCTTATATGATTCAACAGAAAATTTAAAAACATGGTATATAGAAAGTTCTTTTTATCTTGTAATTATTAACTCACAAAATAAAAGTTACTTGCAACGGAAATTAAGTTTAAAGTCACAATAATTAAATCAGACAATGATTATAATGCGGTATTTAAGAGGTTAAGATATTGGATAGTTAGGATAGTACTCTTGGTCAATTATAGAGGTACTTACTCTTGATGAGGAATAATTAGGCTACTATGATTAGAAATAAAATTTGTTGTTTCCTCTTCTGATGGTCCTCAATAATTTTTGGTTTGTATCTTACATTTTCTTACATTTTTTTCTGCTTGGATATTAACAAATACTGTTTCTGTTATAATCTCATTCTGAAAAAAGTGATCTTAACTCCCAAAATAAAAGTTAATTGCATTGGATATTAAATTTATAGTCACAGTAATTAATTTAGACAATAATTGCAATGCGATGTTTAAGAGGTTTGGATACTGGATAGTTCTGAGGAGAGTTATGCACGTGAAATTCCAGATATAACAATAACACATGACACTGTGAATCTTGACTCATCTAAGACAATGAAAACGAAAAGATTACGAAACAAAATATTAGCATTTTGTCTTAACGAGAGTGTAAATCTTCACAAAATCGGGACAGAAAGGCTCCAGTTTGTAAATTTGATTGGCTGAGCTAAATCCAGTTTGTAAATTTGATTAGAGAGCTGCTATCATCTTTTGTTGTGTGATCTCTAAGCAGGCCCAGTTCAGTAAGAACATAACTGGGCTGCAGACGCTCCGATTGCAGGGACTCCGATTGCTGCTATACATGCATTTATCTCCTTTTTGGGCGATAAATCCCAAAATCTGCCAATTCGTAAGTTCCGTTTGTAGTATTAAAGAAGATAAACTGAGGGTACAGTGATATGTCTTGCATTATAACAATTTCTTGTCAATTTATGGGATTACCACAGCTTTGGATAAAAACTTCTTGTTGTTCCGAAGAGCTGTGAACTTCAATGAGGTACAATATTTTTTAACGTGGTTACTGTAAAATCTTGGCTATAACAAGCACACGTGTATAATTCGCATGCCTGATTTTGCGAGAAATTTTCAGAAAAAAATAAAATTCGACTAAAATATACACCCATAGCTTTTCAAGATTTTATTTAAAAATTGCACAAATGCTTATTAACATAAATAAAATTTGTAATAAAAATAAACGAAAACGTCAAATTCGGTAGAAAAAAACTTAAATTTTTAATTCAAAACAAACAATATTGTCATATTATCAGCCTTAATCACTTTCACTAGAACACTACAGCTCATCTATTATTTGTTGTTTATTCAATGTTTAAAACTACGTTTTTTTGTACACGAGTATAATACGCACCCTCATTTTTGCGGAGTAAAATGTGGAAAAAAGGTGTGTATTATATTCGAGATTTTACGGCATGCAGAATTTTCATAAGTTTACGATGACTGGCTAGGTAGTTTTTCTTGTCTGACTTTCTAATGGGACACCTAGTGATACAATGCCTCCTGAACTTATAAATAATTATCAAATTATCCTAATTATCAATCTTATATTGTATAGTTAAAAATAGATTTCGATTCAAGCCACGTGCTAAATAAGGCGGGCGAAGCATCAGATACATATAAATGACAGCACTTTATTTAATTACAATGAGTCATAAGAAATATCAATACAAAAAACTTCGATGTCACATAGTGTTTTACAAAGATGGAGAGAGATATATTTTTTGAGGGATAAGCGTACTCACAGGTGGTTCTTTATGTTTTTTGTGTCCTCTTATGTGCGTTCGACCGCCTTCGGCTGCTGCGACGTTTCTTCTCTTTTTGCGAATCAAGATCTGCTCGAAAACCGGCTTTGGCGCGGTCCCCCGTCGCCAAACAGCGCAGCGCCAAATCCGAAATGAGAGTACGCTCCCTAACACTAGGAGGACTACAAATAATCTGGTCAACTGTTACAGCGGTCGCCATTTGAACTTATGATGAGGGTTACTAAATAGCTTAAGTACAGTAGAAGGCATGATGACATAAACTCTCTCTCACTTGCAAGTTCCTTTATCCCTAAGGTTGACCAGATGTTTTATGCTGGAATGCTCAACGAGTTTGAAAAGAATAAATGTTTGACACGTTCGTGAGGACACCGTGGTCTTAAATCATCTAATTGGGCTTCATTACAATGCAGTGTAACTGACTTTTTGTGTATTTATCAATATAAAAATTACTAAAAAAAACAACCGAGCAATCCTGTTTTTCTAGGAAATGTGGTGTGCTATTGAATACTAAGACAAGCTTAGGACTTAACTAATATCCCTATGTTGAAAAAGAGGATCTAATTAAAAAAATATATAGAAACTTTTTAAAGCAGCTATGTTTAATACAATTTTTTTTCAAAACCATGTATTTTAAGGAAGAAGGGGAAGATTTTCCATCATCATGAGTAAACGAGATCATAGGACCTCACTATTTCGGAACTGGGAATTTCGATCAGCTATATTCTATAATTCGCAAAATAGTGATACATTTTAGTCAGTATTGTATTATTGAGTTTTCGTAGAGAAAATGTAATAATTATATCCACGATAAAACATATTATTAATAACAACATAAGTTAAAATATTTCAATAAAATTGATTAAAGTGCTAAAATAAATGATTTCGTATGTATTTTTCTTTAGTTAATCTTTTGTTTATCAATTGATTTAATTAGAAAAGATATTCTCTACGTGGCGATAATAGAATTATTAATATTCTGGATGATTTATCTTCACTGGGTTTATTATTTAATAAATTATTTATTCGTCAATTTCTCATTACTATACTATCTTTGGTAGTTACTGGCTTTATTCACATTGTTCATAAGTATGTAAATATTACACAAACTTTAATAAAACTTTGAAAAGTTTGGAACATATTTTGGCGCCGTTTGAAAACTTTTACTTGGACATTTCCGACCACAGGAAATTCTTATATCAGTTCTCCAAAAATCATGTACATATATCCTTTCATTAAAATATTATGAATTCAAAAGCCCGAAGAAAATAAATCAAAAGTGTTGTTCCTTTTCGATTCCTAAAGATCGAGTCTCTCGCCTAGATGGAAACTCCAGAAATTTTGCGCTTTCAAGATTCTAGTATTATATTGATATGCAAAAAAATTCTTCGTGGACCTCGCAAATGAATTTAAATGTATGCAAGTCAGGCGATATTTCAAATCATCATAAAGGAAATGCAATGTAGCACCGAATAAAAGAATAAATTTCGTTTGAGTAGGTGAAATATCGAAGGAGATACACTGATTTTTGGAAAAGGGACTGAATATTATGAATGGCTGGATAAAAACATCAACATTAAAAGCTTTTAGGTTGATAAGAGGTCACGGAATATTGAATGGGAAGACTGACATTCTGACTGCGTAGCGTCAGGCGTTTTAAAATAAATGGGTGTAAAGCAGAATACATTTACAGAAGTAGATCAATAAAAGGATTGGGGTAAATTTTAAAATACTCGGAACTTTTGAATATCAAAATATAAAGTGCAAGGGGATGGGATGTAAAAGTGTTTGCAAAATGTTGATATTCTAACATAATCTTTAACACAAATAGTCTGTTTATTTCAATACCCCATTGGAACACGTTGCACTTTCATTAATATGCATTGATTTGTAATGAAAACTCTCATGTACGTTTATGTTTCAGGGACAATATAACTTGTTGTTTAGCTTAGCTAGAGAATTTTGGTAAAGTACGGAGAATTTACAAATATCGGGAGAGAAGAACTGAAATGGAAATTTTGTTGGCTTTTACATGATTCGAATTCTCCCCTTGCTGCATGAAATATATACGAATAATATACATCAGAGCTACTGAACTTATCAACAACTGAGGTTGACTTTTATGCTATAAAAGGCGTTTGAGATGAAAATTTTTTACTGTAAAATACATTTGTGATCCGTTCCAGTGGTTTTAAAAACCTCAGTGATCGATCAAAAGTTTTAAATTCATATATGTCACTTATCACTGTACACAAATTTTTTCTTTATATATAAATTTTTATGAAAATGTTATTGTGATACTTTTTCTTTGTAAAACTATAATTTTTTTTGCTATGAAACTTGTTATTGTGCAGTTACAATTTTCTTTACTGATTAAAATATTCCACTATCCTTCTTATTTTGAATAAAATATTTGCTTCGAGAAAATTTTATCTGTTCACCAGCATTTTTTATATTTCTAAGTCTGGTAACTGCATACTCAGAACCAATTACTTTACTAGTTGCTTCGCTGTTCAGAATTACTAATTTATATTGTTCATTTGCTAAAAGGCAGTCGAAGTATGCTCTAAAATATATTTAATCAAATTGAAAAAGTTTGGAGAATCATGCTACAGAAAGCAAACTAAAAATATAAAATTTCTGTCTGGTTGCGTACCTTTGGTACTAGATCCCAAGGGTTCAAGCAGAACTGGTAAGCATGGGTGATTGTAGCAGTTAGGAATCAACTTTAATCTGTAGGTCATGACTAGTTTAGACCTTGTAAAAGAAAACTGTAGTGTTTGAAACTGACAAACCAACCCATTTGTGGTAGCGATTGGTCGGAAGTCTTCCGTTTGGCTATTCCTTTGATATAGACCAGGATTTCTGGAAAAAATTTTGGTCTGTAGAAACTAAAGATCCATTGCGTCACACGCATCCAAAAACTGCTTACAAATAAACTTTCAGTCTTTTGCAATTCAAAAGACAGTTTGAAAGCGTTTGCTTTTCGATAAATCAAAATGTTTTAATGATTCAGAATATGTATTTATTGCATTAACATAAAAGATAAGCAATTATGTATAAAGGTATAGTTATTTGTGCAAAAGATATAACGAAAATATTGCCTTTAAATTTAGTTATTCCCATCATATAGTTTATAGACCTAATTTCTAGGACTAGAGGATGGCTGTTCGGTCACATTGCACGCATTCAGATTATCCTTAATACCCCGAATGGAAGTTTTTTTAAACCTCTTTCAAGAGGAATGGAAAGAGAGCTATTTGCGATATGCATAAGAAGCAGCAGGAAATAAAAACAAGCAAATTAGGAACAAAAAAGTACAACAACGTGTTTTATTATTGTATCGAGGTAGGCTTGTGGTAGCGCGCTGGTTTTCGGTAAATAAACAGATATGCCTAAATAGTTATACATATCCGAATGCAGAAAGATCAGTATGTAATTAGACTCTAAGAAGGATAATTCAGAGTAAATTATTGCAACGTAAAACTAGGAAAGTACTTGTCTCTTCAAACTTGCATACATGAGAGCACAAATTGCTAAGATTAATGATGGTGTTATTTTTAAACTAGAAAAGATACACAGAGTTACCTCGACAAATAGAGGAGTAATCAAGACGTTATAAATGTGTTTCGCAAGGATTTATTTTACTAGCAGCACGATTGGAAAGCGAACAGCAGAATTCGTCAATAGCATTTTATAATACTGCACTTTAAAATCTTTAATGGCTCGAGGTAATGGCTTTCGTTGCTGAGGGTGTTCGGATCGAATTCCGACACGCGCTATTAAATACTTCCGTGAGCCAGTTGATAGCCGAATGGCTAGGGCACTGGCATTCGGTTCGGATTCTGTGGGTTCGAATCCCACTGTTGACATGGATGTTTTTAGCCGTTCGGAATCGGCTTTAAACTGTAGGTCCCGGTCTAATTAGCCCCCGTGTAGCAAAAAGTTGACCGTAGCGCTCCAAACCAAACCAAACTAAATACCTCCGTGTCTAGTCCGTACATGGGCACGTTAAATTCGTAGACCGGAAAGTCCTTCTATGAGGTCAGAGACGGTGGGAGAGGGTACGATCCTCCCAGATGTCGCCACTAGGGTTGCTCGGTCAAAATCGATGTGGCAACTAGCTAAGACGGACTTCGACCCTTGGAGTGCGATATAAACCGGAGCGGCACACTTCAGCCGGAAGTCTATATGGTTAAGAACTTCCGGCCAGGGGGCATTAGAAACAACAACAACAACGTCTCTTATATTTTATCTTCGTACATCTTTTTCAGTACACAAGTTAAAGATATAATGCCCTTAAAATTTTTTTTCTGTTGTAAGAAAATTTTGTTTACCTAAAAAGGAGGTAGGAAAAATTTGAAAATTACTCCATTAATAGAAATTTGAAGAGAGGCTGGATCAGCCATGCTCCTTTTTTTATTGATCTTTCCCTCGTATTCACGTGGCGTGCTAAGGAAAGAACTGAAAAACACAGTGTAAACAAGCATAGCTGCAATAAGAAGCGGGATTTGAATAAACGTATCCCCAACTGATAATTATATAAGTGTTCATAAGCCATAAACTGAATAAGCAGTTTGGAGTTGTTAGGAATAGCTAGTTTTTAAATCGTTTTTTTCAGTCATTGTTTTCTCTTCCTTAATCGGAATTGCTAATTTTTAAATGACACATGTTCTTTCTTTTTTGTTTTAATTACCTGGAATATTTAATTTTTAAATCTATTCGTTCTCCTCCATTTTGTCTCCTTTAAGTAGAATAGGTAATTTTCAAATTATAATTATTTCCATCCTCTTGGTTTTGTTACTTTGAAAGTGAACATAACTAAATACATAATCTGAATATATACATAATATAACTTTATGGACACATGGGTCCGGGCACTTTAAAGTCTTTAATAGCCCTTAATAAAGTCTTTAAAAGCCCGGACCATTATTGGTCCGGGCTTGTGGCGGCCCTGTGGTACAGCGCGCTGGTTTTCGGTGCTGAGGGTGCTCAGATCGAATCCCGGCGTTCCGCCACAAAAAATGCCTCCGTTCGTGTCGTCCCTTGATAGGGGTTAATGCTGTCCACCTATAACGTGCCCCCATAATAAAATGGACAGTAAAACTGCGGCGTAGTAAGGGCGAATGTTTCATTACAAGGGCCTCCGCATTGGTTAAAAAAAAAAAAACATAATATAAATCATGTACTACTATGTACGTTATTCGGAATTCTCGCGTTATACGATGTCTTATAGTTAAATATTTTTTTTCCGTATTTTTTAAAAAGGGTTTGTTTGATGAATTTGAAAACATTAATCAATGATATTTTCTTTTTATAAAGTTTTCCAACATATTTTAAGAAAATCTGTTGAAATTGGATTTGGATTTAGTTTAAAATATTTCAGTTCAGAGAAACTTTGAAAGCTTTTTTAAAATTTATATAATATTATAAAAGTCTTATGTATTAATTATATTGCTTGTAGATACATTCATCTTGTACAAGTCTCTCGTACAGACTTCGTAGGCCAACAGCAAAGTTGAACGGTGCATCTTCGTCCTTTCACAAAACTAGATTAGTCTAGGCATTCTGTTATATAAGAAGCTGTATAAGAGAATGTCTAGACATTCATACAATTAACATATGGTGCATAGAATTTATGGAAGATTCGTGAGTCGGAAGCTTTAACTCGCATGGAAAAGGGTCTTCGACGAGTTTTCTAGAGGTAGTAATCAATTCAGTTGATGGCTGTGGGAAATTGTTATGCTAGATGGCGCTGCCACTCTATAGTTTTGTAACCCCACTCGGACATTCAGATGCGACGCAGATTCGAAGCGAACCGCGGTAGCAAGGATTAGCACCGCACTGTACTGTACTCAAAGGCATGCGTGTAAATATTATGTATAATAAAGGCGTATTATGTGCGAACCCGTGATCAGAAGTTATTGTGTAATAAGCTGAAGTATTAACAAGAAGAAAGAACCAAGAAAATACTGAACCACCAGCATCCCCCATATAATTTGGTGCATCGGCCGGGAAGTTGTTAATATCACCTTTCTTTTGGATACACAGATTAGATGATTAGATACCCATTAGAGGTAAAAATTTTGATTGAAGATCATCGGGTAAGTGAATTTATTTCTGTTTTCTGAAATTTGTAGAAGTATAAAGATGAGTACAGAAGATTCGCTAAAACGTAACAAAACGAAAAGGGGAACAATTAGAAGTTTAATTACTAAATTAATTAAGAAAATTGATGATGAAATAAATAAACAAGATTCAAACCCAGAAGTTGTTCAAGATTCCCTCGATGTTCTTTTAGAACACAAAGCTGCATTAACTGGTTTGGATGAGATCATTGAAAACCAAACTGAAACTAAAGATTTACAATCGGAAATAGAATATTCGGTTGAATATAATCAGTCAATTGTGCTCTGTAGATCGCGTGCAAATAGGTACTTGAGTAAATTAAATAAAGATTCGATTTCAAATCAATGTAATACAGATCTAAATCGATCTAGTACAGAAACAATAGGCGATACAAAATTGAAAACTAATACGAAATTACCTCGTATATCCCTAAATAATTTTACAGGCGACATATGTAAATTTCAAGAGTTTTGGCCTCAATATAAAGTCGCAATTCACGAAAACGAAACACTTCAGGATATAGAAAAATTTAACTATCTTAAAACTTTGCTTAGCGATTCAGCGGCTACCGCCATAAGTGGTCTGCCGTTAACTGCTGAAAACTATAAAACGGCGGTCGATATTTTAACTTCTCGTTATGGGAAAAGAGAAGTTTTAATTGCGTCACATACCAACCATCTTCTAAATTTAGAGCCTGTGCGTAGATCAAACGATGTAACTGCATTAAGAAAATTATACGATGAAATATCTGTACAAATACGAAGTCTTGAATCCCTAGAAATTAAGTCTGACTCGTACAATTGTTTATTGTTGCCTATATTGTACAAATGTATTCCAAATGATCTTGTCTTGCAATTCCATAGGGAGCAAAGTGATAAAAAAGAAACGAATGTAACTGACTTACTAAATTACCTTAATAAGGAAACAGAAGCGCGCGAAAAATCTCTAAATGTAACAACTTGTAACTTCGAAAGCACAAAGCCTTTTGAAAATAGAACTAAACAAAACTTTCCGACGAAATATTCTTATCAGGTAAAAAATAAGTCCCCATCTGCATTTACTTTAAATACTGTAACAGTAAATCATTGTGCATTTTGTAGCGAAAAACATGAATCTGAAAATTGTAACTTAAATTTAGAGCAGAGAAAGGATTCCTTACGTAAGCAAGCGAAATGTTTCAAATGCTATAAACAATTCCATCGTGCAAACCAGTGCCGTTCGACCCATATTCAATGTACTAATTGCCTGTCAAAGAGGCACCAAAAATCCTTATGCGAGAAAAATATGCAGACAAAACATCCAGTTAAACCTTCCACGAGCGAGAAACAAGTGATAGTTTCGTCTCTGATTCATCAACCACATAATAAAAACAAGTGCGAAACCGGCGACTCTTATGTTTACTTTCAAACGATACGTTGTAAGCTTGTCGGCAGAAACGAAATTGTTAATGTTCGTTTATTACTGGATTCCGCCGCTCAACGGAGCTTCATAAACAAAACTGTTTCACGTAAACTGGAATTGGAGGTGACAGGTCATGAGTCACTCAGAATTCACACTTTTGCAGGCGGTCCAAACCCACCAGTGAGCTCTCAAAATCGAGTACGTGTGTTATTGAAAGATACGAATTCGGATTATATGTTTAGTCTAGAAGCTTTAGAATCAGAAAGCATTTGTCCGGATATAATAGGGGTGCCTAACGTTGAATTGCGCGCTGAAATTAAAAATTTGGGGATTGATTTGTCAGATGTTTCTGATGAATTAAACGAAGAAGGAAATAAAATAGACTTATTAGTAGGTAGTGATTATTATTGGTCAATTATGACAGGAAAAATTAAACGTCTTTCACCAACTGTTGTTTTGAACGAAACAAAATTTGGATGGACACTTCACGGAAGATTTTCTAATGAAATTAATTCGAGTAATTTAGTGGGAGCAATGTATGTTTCTATTTGGGAGGAAAATAACGATGATGATAAAGCATCGATTGAACTTAAAAGGTTTTGGGAACTTGAATCATTAGGAATTAGGGATGAACCTATAGACACAAAAGCATGCGATAAACAAACCTTAGAAGAATTTAAAAGAAATATTAAATTTGAGAATGATAGATATGAAGTCAAGTTACCTATGAGATTCGGTGCAATTGATCTTCCAAATAATTATGATCTTGCAAAAAAGAGATTTGAATTTTTAGTTAAAAGATTTCGAAATAACCCTACTTTATTTAAAGAGTACAAGGCCGTCATTGAAGATTATCTGTCATCGGGAATAGTAGAGATAGTTGAACCCCAGGATGTAAACTCAACTAATGGCAATTTAACCTACTATTTACCCCATCACCCGGTAATTCGAAAAGATAAACAAACTACGAAACTGCGCATTGTTTTTGATGCTTCGGCACATACTCCTTCTCAGTTATCTCTAAATGACGTACTTCTTCCAGGTCCAAATTTAAATTCAGATTTATTTGATTTAATTTTACAATTCAGGAGTAATAACATCGCAGTAGTGGCAGATATAGAAAAGGCATTTCTACAAATAAGCCTTGCAGAAAGTGATAGAGATTTGACCCGATTTTTGTGGATTGATCAACTTCCACAAAATGCAGATTCTCCGTTGGAATTTGTAATAATGAAAATGACGCGTGTATTATTTGGTGTGACATCTAGTCCGTTTCTGTTAGGAGCCGTAATTAAACACCATGTAAAAGAGTTCGAAAGTCAATATCCCGAAACTTGCTCTGTAATCAATAATTCAATGTATGTAGATGATTTGTTGTTAGGTGCATCTACAGTGGAAGAGGCATTAAAGCTATCAAAAGAGTCATTCGACATTTTTCTAAAAGCCAATATGTCCCTACGCAAATGGCAAAGTAATTCTCCTCTTTTAAAGGAATATTTACGAACATCAAATTTGGATGTATGTCTCGACACATCGCTTAGTGCAACCCCATTTAAAATTTTGGGATTAATATGGGATACCAATAAAGATATTTTCAGATTAGATAATCACAATCTTTCGGAATTTGTTAATTGTCAAGAAAAAACTAAAAGAACCGTAATTCGTGCGGCTGGGAGAATTTTTGATCCAGTTGGATTCCTAACTCCGTTTACAGTCATTATAAAAATTATTTTCCAGTCATTGTGGGAACAGGGTATCGATTGGGACCAAAATTTGCCAGAAAATCTAGAGACCAAATGGGATAGCTGGTGTGCACAACTTCCACAACTTAGTAAGATAGAAATACCCAGGTACTATTTCCGAGATTTACAGGGCACTTATGACAACGTAGAAATTCACTGTTTTAGTGATGCAAGCGAAAAGGCCTTTGGTGCTGTGATTTTTCTTAGATTCGAAAAGGATAACGATGTGAAGACAAGCTTTGTTACTTCAAAAGGCAGACTAGCTCCAATAAAACGTTTGTCATTACCAAGATTAGAACTTATGGGTGCCTTGATTGGCGCTAGGCTGATCAACCGTGTACTGTCAATCCTTAAGTTTAGTGTTAAAAAACAATATTTGTGGACAGATTCGAACATTGTTCTTCACTGGGTTAAGAGCTCCTCTAGTACATGGAAACCCTTCGTGAGTAACAGGATTGTTGAAATCCAAACTCTAACTAACCCAAAAGACTGGAGACACTGTCCTGGTCGTGATAATCCTGCTGATCGACTTACAAGAGGACTCAATCTTACGGACCTCGAAAATGATAAGTTATGGTGGTCTGGTCCTCTATGGCTGATTAAAGATATTGAATTTTGGCCCAGAGAAGCAAAAGAAGCAGAAGACGAATTTAAGCAGGAAGAAACTAGAAAGATAATTTCTCAAAATTTTTGCACATCAGATTTTCAAGAACAATTTATAGAGATGGAGCGTTTTAGTTCATTACTAAAGATAATTAGAATAGTAGCATGGATAAAAAGGTTCATATTTAACTCAAGAAATTCAACTAAACATGAAGGAACCTTATCAGCTAAAGAAATGACAGAAGCCGAAGAGTTCATGATAAAAGAAGTGCAAATGAAAGTTTATAAAGAAGAAATTGATTCCTTAAAAGATAATGAGCACGTTAAGAAAAATTCAAAAATTTACAGTTTATACCCATATTTAGATGACAATAATTTACTACGAATAGGAAGTAGACTCAATCAAGGTAATTTTAGCCCGAGTGTAATAAATCCAATTCTATTACCTAGAAATGAAAGATTCACAGAATTGTTGGTTATGCAAGAACATCAAAAAATGATGCATAGCGGAGTTACTTTGACCCTAACAAAAATAAGAAAACGAATTTGGATTCCGCAAGGACGACAATTTGTCAGAAAAACCATCGGAAAATGTCTACTTTGTAAGAAATATAATGCAAAACCATCCAACCAATTAACAGGTCAACTCCCAAGAGACAGAATAACAGAATCACCACCATTCAGTGTAATCGGGTTAGATTTTGCAGGACCGATTTTCATAAGAAGAGATAAAAACGATACCTCAAAATCGTACATCGTATTATTCACCTGCGCCACAACCAGAGCTGTCCATTTAGAACTGTCAACAGACATGACCACAAAATCCTTTCTTTTGGCCTTTCGACGATTTCTGTCAAGACGTGGCACTTGTAAGGTAATATACTCAGATAATGCTAAAAGTTTCAAGGCTGCGGATAAAGAGCTTCAAAACTTTCATAAGATCATAAAAGAGCGCGAACTACAAGATTTCATTTCCAGCCAAGGTGTGAAATGGAAGTTCATCGTGGAACGTGCCCCATGGTGGGGAGGCTTCTACGAGCGAATGGTAAAATGTGTAAAAGACCCATTACGGAAGATTTTGGGACGATCTCTCCTTTCATTTGAGGAAGTAACGACAATTTTAACGGAAATTGAAGCCGTTCTCAATATGCGACCTCTGACTTACACAACCAGTGAATTTGGAGAACCTGAGCCCCTCACACCTGCTCATTTCCTCCATTTCGGTAGACAGGACTTTAGTTATCCTCTCCATTTTGCTGAACTGGAAAATAAACTTTCCACTAAAGAGAATTTAATTCGAAGGAAGATTTATCAAACAAGATTATTGAAACAGCTGTGGACTAAATGGAAGGAACAATATTTATTCCATTTGAACTCTGCCCATCATTATAAAACTGCAGAAAAACACCGAAATCTCCAGTTCGGAGACATTGTACTGGTAGACGGGACTTCCAAATCTAAACTGTTATGGGATTTGGGAATAATTCTAGACATTATTCATGGTAGAGACAATCTTATTAGAGCATGTATGGTAAAAACTTCAAAGGGATTGTTCAGAAAACCAGTACAACTGTTGTATCCTTTTGAATTAGATTCTACTTGAATGATTAATTGTGTAACTTTAAGTGTTTAAAACTGATTTTTATATGTTTTCTTTTTCTTTTTTTTGCATTGTTTAAATATTATTTCTCTGCATAAAATGTGTAATTTTAAAATTAATTTTTTTATCTTATAAATAGTCAATTTGCATGAAGTAGTTTACTTTTTACAATTTAAGTATATGCGATAATTTGAGTTTTATTTCTTTGCAATTTGATTTTCTCATATTGATATGTGGATTTAATTTTGATTTAATATTAAAATATATATATGTTTAATGCAATTTCATTGAAACATTTGAATTTGAATATGTTTCTATTAGAATATTATTGTACTTGAATTTAGATATTGTTTATTTTGAAAAGTGTTAAATATTGATTGTAATAATTATGTACTCTTAAAAGAGTCCAGGTGGGGAGTGTGTGGGAAATTGTTATGCTAGATGGCGCTGCCACTCTATAGTTTTGTAACCCCATTCGGACATTCAGATGCGACGCAGATTCGAAGCGAACCGCGGTAGCAAGGATTAGCACCGCACTGTACTGTACTCAAAGGCATGCGTGTAAATATTATGTATAATAAAGGCGTATTATGTGCGAACCCGTGATCAGAAGTTATTGTGTAATAAGGTGAAGTATTAACAAGAAGAAAGAACCAAGAAAATACTGAACCACCAGCATCCCCCATAATGGCTCTGTACAGGAAAACAGGTACTTATCAATTAGAGATTTAAGAGTTCTTGTTAATAATTGAAATGTCTTTAAGTAACATAATTTTGCTTTACACGTGGGCATGAAACCAATTTCATCAATTTGATTTCTACTTTTCTTAAATAGGAAATAATGTATAGTTGTGTTGAGGCTTGTCGACAATAAAGACAAACAGTAATTAAAGATATAGACGACCTACAATTTGGTTCTATTTTTTTTCACTCACCAGAGAAGATAGCAGAGGGGGAAAATCGCTATCACCAGACTTGGGAAAAATAAAACCCATCAATCAAAATTCTTAAGTAAGGCAACGTTCCTCTCTATCTTTCATTGTTTAAGCATCTTCTATTAACCCTTTCCTTACGGGGTGGGATAGCATGTATCCCAAGAATATATATATATATATATATATGTAATGATATCGGTGGGGATGAACGATAGGCCTGTGAACTCGCGATATTTCAGGGTGTGCCGGAGCATTAGGCAATAGTAATGGTTGAGTGCAGGCAGGCAGTTTTAGAAGAGTCCAGACTGCTAATTAATCGTCCACATAACTAGTTACAGAGTTTTTATTTCAGAAGCATTTTCGAGGCTGACTGTACAATTATTTCAGAATTTCACATTTGGACATATTTTAACAGGATACCACATTTAGAACAGTCCGGAGCCTGCCGGAACAGCATGCAGGAAACAAATATATACGCAGCGCAAAAAGTCTGCGACTTCTTAGGACGACGAGCAGACACAGAAGGGCGCGAAGACCTAGACTCACGCTCGGAGTACGGGTGCATTGAGCTCATAATTGGTCAATTTAGGACACCTGACTTTAGCACGTCATATCGAATGATGATCTCGCCAGGCTTCTGGAACATGTCTAGTTATATAAGCGTTATGTAAGTCTACCCGCACTTAGGGTACTACCCGTACTCTGGCCATAGCTTAGGGGAAAAACTAATAGGTGACTTTGGGTTAATCCCAGGTCGAATTCAAGATGAGGGGAGTTTTCATATCGCGATAATATAATAGAATTTTGAATTGGCATTTCCTTTAATGGTTATGAAAGCTATCGTTTCATATATATATACTATATATATATATATATATATATATATATATATATATATATATATATATATATATATATATATATATATATATATATATATATATATTGTTTGGGCTATAACGCGTACTAGTACTCGCAACATCTTGTTTGCGATTTGTGATGTCATTGAAATATCGCTTTCAGTCAACTTCAACTTTTATTTGTAATCTGTATTACTTAACTTTGGTTGTGGCAACGGGCTATGCAACGAATGTGAGCACGCGTTGTGCGTTAAAAAGCCAGTCTTGATGGAACTGAGCGATTGCAGTTGGCTGCTTCGTATTCGATGAAATAAATCTAATTCACGTGAATTGCGTTGTTCTTTGAAGTTTCTACTGTCCATTCCATTCAGGTTTATTAACCTTTTAAGTTATTTGCAGCTCCAATATATATAACCCCTTTAATGGCCGTTCTCACAAAGAGGGCATGAAATTTCCTGTTCTAAAGCGGGAATCGGAAAAATGGGCCCCGTAAGCTAAAGGTTAATTTTATTTTCCCCCAAAAGTCTACTATTACAAAACAATGCTACAGAATCAGAAGAGACACATTGCTAAAAAGAGATCGCACTTGCAAAAGGCGTGGGTGTTACCTCGATGATAGGACTCTTATGTGACTTCCGATAATTCCCGACTGTGACAATGATATTACGAGGACAAAATTTTTAGGCTGATAAAAATTTTTTAAAGATGTGGAAAGGAGCTTTAATATCACTTCACCAGAAAAATTCTACAAAATACTCAAAAAGGGGTTGAAACGTTGATACACTTGCTTCCCATGCAACAGAAATTATGACCGCTTTTTTGAGGATTGAGATATTCATATTTTTTACCACTTGCAGGAAACTCGGGAAAAACCCACATGTAATCAACACTTCTTTAGTTTCCCAATAAATATAATTGCTATATGTTTCGAACTTCTTCATAGTTAGTTCATCGGTAGGCCGATGAGCATTAGGCGTGATTGTCGCTAGGTCTTTTGTGATTTCTTTTTTCAAATGGTTTTGTGAATTTTTAGCTTGGGCTTTTGTGAATTGTTCGTAGCGGCAATCACATCTACTGCTCCTTGGCCTGACGATGAACTATAGAATTGTTTGAAACATGTAGACATCCTTTTTAACACT
This sequence comes from Dolomedes plantarius, assembly GCA_907164885.2. Classification (NCBI taxonomy): domain Eukaryota; kingdom Metazoa; phylum Arthropoda; class Arachnida; order Araneae; family Dolomedidae; genus Dolomedes; species Dolomedes plantarius. Next base: position 120,198,026 of record OU015498.1, on the reverse strand, counting down.
AGAGAGACGGCTGCCGTCATTTTGACGGTTTCGGACATACTATTGAGCGCTATATCTATATTTATGTCCTCAAGCTTGTGAAATTTCATGACATTTCTAATTTTACTAGAAATATGCACAGACATTTGCTAAATTATATTCGATAGTAAAGAGGGAGAGAAAATGTGTTTTATACTTACTAAGACTGAAAGCCGTCAATTTGACGGCAACATAGAAAACTGGCAAACATCTTTTAAATAATCCCGGAAAAATGATAGTTACTTTTCGTCTTTCCCCTTTTACAAATAACAGAAATATTGGCTCTTCGGAAATATTGGTGTTGTAAAATAAGGACTGCACAAACCATGCATGTATTTTTACGGATAAACCATACCAGGTTGTCAACTCGGCATATCTGCATAAAAATATATCTAAATATATACTAATTTATTATATATTGGTATGAAATAGTTCAAAATTTAAAGTATTTAACCATCTAAAAAATCATTAAATATTTTAAACTCTTGATTTTATTTTTAACCGTCAAAATGATGGCGTTCAGTCTTTTTAGTAAGAAAAAAATTCTCGTCTTTCTAGTGTAAATATATTGGGGAATGAAAGAAGTGTTGATTAGTCATATTTTTCCTGAAAATTATTCTCAGTTATTTAGGGGCAACCATTGTTAATTTTGAACAAAAGAAATATCCTCGGGATCCATTTTTATATATCTATCTCAATATTTACCATTTTTGAAACTTTATAGTGTAACGAATTCAATACGTTGGATTTTCGTACGGTTAATGACAGAACTATCGAACTATCCATACAGAAAGGAATCACAAATTTGGGCTATTTTTACTTTGTCCTTCTTTGGATGAAAAGCGGAAGATCTACAGAATGCCTTCTTTTACATAAATCAAAAGGAGACACGATTTTTGATATTTTTAATATACCAAATAAAAGACGAAATTCAATATGCTAAATGGCCTCGAGTTTTTGAAAAACACTCTGAACTAAAAAAAAATTCAAACTGCGTCTCTCATCACGTATAAGGTATAACATTAAAGTAGATAAATAATTCAATACATTACATCATCTTTAAAGGATTTTTTTACCTTCATCACTGGTAGATTTTAAGAAAAATCCAGAATAGGCTCTGTTTAAATGTCTTAAAATGCAGAATTTTTGGCAGAGCAATGTAACAAAAAATTGTCAACTTAAGAAAAATGTAGCATTTGCCACAACTGGAGTGCTATACGTTTAAAAAACACGATGTCAAATGTTTTTGTCAAACATAAAAAATCGAAATATGACGTTTATTCTAACCATTTTGACATAGAGCCAAAAGCTTTTATATTTTTCTTGCGATCTATTTGATCCAGTAGTTTTACGTTACAGCATTTAAAAATAAATTTCCAAATCCTAAGATTTCGCCCCTGATAAGTCGAAGATAGATATACACTCTGCTGCAGAATAAAACCCCATTTAGGATTTTGGGGAATTTTTATGTAACACTTACGTTCTTTCCTGGAACATATTTCTATCTCGTGTGTCACATTTTGCCACATAAACAATTTATCATTTTTTTTCGAAATAATGCCTATTTTTCGTATTTGCTAGCAGCAAAATTGGGTATACAAAGTAATACAAAAAGCTGCTCTTTCAACCAAAGTATTCTTCTGGGCAGTGATCTAAGATAGGAGAAAAACATTTTTTAGGTCAGATTATTTTCCTACAATATTTCTTACTCTGAGGCTACCTTGAAAATTTAACGTTAAAATTGGTGGATATGGATGAAAATGGAAAGTGATAGCTTTGCAATAAAAATTTAGTTGTGCTTTGTCTAACTTTAATAGTTACTTTGTTGACGAAAATATTTGTAGCGGGGTATTTTGTCGACATTAACATTCCTTTTAACCCATGACAATATCCTTTGCCACCATTTAAAATTTTATATACTTTCGGACATTATTTCTTTCTTTGCAGGTTTCTTTGAATGTTAATTTTAGAATTAGTAAACGCGTCAGTAAGGTGCATATACCGAACTTTAAGAGATATAGTAAAATATATTATTCAACTCTATGGGAAAAGGTTTTAAATTTGTTTTGTCTAAATATATCATATTGCTAAAAACATTTTCAGGTAGTCTCTTCTAACGAAAGTACCGCGGTTTATTAACGTAGGATTACTTATCGTTGCTTACCTCTTTTGTATGTATATATGTATGTATGTATATATGTGAGTACACACACACACACACACACACACACATATATATATATATATATATATATATATAATATATGTCAAAATTTTGGCGTATTTTGGTACTTTTCTGTTTAACTGTTTACTGCTTGCCCAAGCGATACAGACTAGATTTGGCGTTTTGCCAAAATTATGACTCGCGACGATGGTCAATTTTAGCGTCTGAAATTTTGCTTTCCATAGGACCGTTATGGAGGAACGTAATCCTACATTAAATTCTTGAGCAACTTTCACACTGTATATGTTTTCATAAGTAGACTCTACCTCTCAAGATTTAAGACAAGGTGATTGATTAACAGGAACACATAGCTTCTTAAAACTTACAATGAAATAAAGGGTGACAACTAGTTTGAAACTAGTTTGAAACTAATACTTCATCACATATCGAACAGCATTAGGTGTGATTGTCTGTATGACAACGGGCAATTAATTACTGCTATTGTCTTTCGTCCTGAGGAAGAACAACTAATCAATCCCTAACTAGTTGTCAACCTTATTTTTTTATTGTGGACGGTTAGAAGCCTTTAGTTCCTGATGCTACGTGTTTTCCACAAGTTTCATGTAAGTAACAATTTCATTGACCTACAAATCTTGAAAATACTAGGTTAACCAAGTATGTCAAAGTACATTTACTGATATTAGTCATTTTACTGATTTTAGACGTTTTGTGAAATAAGAATCACTAACCAATTGTGGACACTATTATGTCCTTGACATGCAAATACAGGCGGTAATAGGTCCAGCTATTGTATACTTAGCCCATATTTGGTAACATATTAAATTGGAAAATTTGAGAAGCGCCTCTTTAAAAATGATAGTTTTACTGGTGAGAGTTCTGTTGTGCCGTCTGTTCTAAATTTCCTGAATGCAAGTGTTGACTTAAACAATTAGATTTGGAGTTTCTCTTTTGTTTTAAAGATATCTTCAAAAAGCGGTGTTTTAGAGAAAAATTAAAATGCCTATTAAGTAAAAAGAATTGAAGCTTGATAAAGTGTAATCAACATTTTTATATCATCTGAATTCTAAAAAGCGGGATTATGTTAAAAGCAAAGTTAAGAGCAATTGTTATACGCCATTTGAACATGGTGACGCATAAATGACCTGATCTGTGTTTCATTAAGTTCAAATAAATTCCCAGAAAATAATCTCTGTTTTTTTTCCTTTTCTTTGCCAAAGCCTTACCCTGTAATACTCTCTTGTTTATTCTTACACACAGACACACATATATACATAAGGTCTGTCCAGAAAATAATCATAAGGTCTGTCCAGAGACTAAATCTTTTTAGCCAAGCAGAAGGCCAAAGGGGCGGAATTAACGGACGGTACGGGTGGTGGGGGCTGTGGCTACAGAGTCTGGTGGAAGTCAATTGGCCTTGAGGCTTTGCAGTGCCCGGATCGCTCGTGAAGCAGACACATGTGTTAGGTTTTCATAATGCATCGGAGTGTCTAGCAGCGATATGCCATAAAGTTTTGTGTAAAACTAAACAAATCGGCTAGTGAGACACTTGCCATCTTACAAGAAGCCTACGAGAAGGATTCTTTGTCCAAGGCTCAAGTGTTAAAGTCGCACAAATCCTTCGAAGTCGGAAGAGAGGACGTCGATGACGAACAACGCGCTGGGCGTCCATCAAATTCTCGAACTTCCGACAATGTGGTTAAAATTAAAGCGCTTTTGGACTTTGATCGTTAGATGAGTGTCTAAAGGCCTTATTATTCAGAGCCACAGCTGTGGCGCGCGTTCGCCACAGAACTGTGGCGCTGTGCAGTGGCTCTGTATAATAAGCTCCATAGGAAACAATAGTCCGCTATCGCAGCCACAGTCGTGCAGGCGAGCCACAAGAAGCGAGGGTAGGCGACTGGAGTGGCTCGCCCAGGCCACAGTCGCTACCTGTAGCCACAACTGTGGCTCAGTACAATAAGCTCCGTATGATTTCATGTATCGCTTCGAGTGGCTTGTCTGGGTGTGGGAAGCTGTGGCGAACGTGTGCCACAACTGTGACTCTGTATAATAAGGCCCTGAGGAATTGAATCGCGCGCGTCCGCCCGAAACTCACAAACAATTGGATTCTGCACCACGATAATGGGACGGTCCACACATCCTTCAAAGTGACTGAGTTCCTGGCAAAACAAAATGTCGCAACGCTGCCCCAACCACCGTATAGCCCCGGTCTATCACCACCGGACTTTTATCTATTCCCTCGGTAAAAATCCAGCTTAAAAGGTCACCGTTTTGACAATCTGGAGAACTTGCAGAAAAACGTAACGGGCGTTCTGAACAGCAATCCAATTAAAGACATCCAGGCGGGCATCAATGGGTGGTAGAGTCGTTGGCAACGGTGTACTAATACAAGAGGATGCTATTTTGAAGAATATTAAGTGTCTGCATAATTATCTTCAAATAAACGATTTTATTTTTATGGAATCAGTCTCATTTCTTTCTGGACAGACCCTGTATATATATATATATATATATATATATATATATATATATATATATACACGTACATATGTGTATGAGCCTAAAAAATGTATACATATAGGATGTATGTGTGCAAATGTCATGAAGATATACAAACACATACTTATGCCATATGTTAGTATATTATTTTGAAATAACAAAGTTTTAAACTAATTAAAAATTGTAAATGTTAAAATTTTAAAATATAAATATACATAACCTCCCTACAATATAACAACTTTCTTGTCTAACACCGTTAAGTAATCTGCTCTCTGAAATGTTGGCCAGCGTAGGGTAGGAGAATTATCAGTTAGCATTTTTGTAATTTACGTAAGAGTTGGTGCAAACGTACTCTCCATACATGTCCATACAATACCTGAAGATTTATGATAGAAGAAGGAATGGATGGAAGGAACATGCTAGATAGAAATCAGAGAGGAAAAAATGTGGCTAGCCTAAGATGCTGTAGGTTAACTTTGAAACCTAATTATATTTGAAATAAAATTGATTCTATGGACTCCCATATATATTTTTGACAGTTCAGTATTCATAATATATGCATTTTCTACAGAACATAAATTAAATTACCCCTTTAGTGTTCATGTCATGCCCAGGTGGTCGCTCGTTTTTGGATCAACTTTAAAAAAGGTGAAATCTGATCCAAACTAAATTACCTTCAGGATTATTCTCACTTCTATATTCAAAAGATGAAAGTGTTAAGTTTGATTTCAACTTACTGGCAGCCTCTTCAGGCATGCGAGAACAACTCCTATAAAATTCTTGCAAAACTCAATGAAATAGTTACTGATTTCGCTGATTACGATTTCACCGATCATTAACTTCAAGAGTGGCCTCGGGCTCTTTTTTAAGCTTTCAGTTGCCCTTAGCCCCTTAATGTCTCGCTTAGTGTTTTTCATTTTTTTGCTTCTTTGATTTGAAAAGTAAATTTTTATCTTTTACTAGACTTAAAATATCTTACATAATTTCTTTTATTTAGAATTCCTCTTTCATTTACATTTTGACAATTGTTTTTTATTTAACGCATAATTTTCAACAAATCCTTTAAACAATTTTATTACTATAAATTTTATAAATAAGTAAAAGGGAATTTCGGAACTTTAATTTTTTTCCTTCGACAACTTTTAAAATTTAATTAATTACTTCGTAGCACTAGATAATAAAGCACTTAATTTTCAGTAGACAAATGGTTCAGAGTTTGTTAAACTGTTATTTCTACATACTGTATATAATTTATAAGATAAAATAAAAATACTGATAAAATACGTTATAATTTCTTTAACTTATAATAACTTGACAAGGATCTCATCAGAAAAATTTTATCATGCGAAATAAATGACAAAATTATATGATTAGGCGTGATAGGAATAGCATATTTCTCAGTTGTTCCTAAAAATCAGTTAAAAGGGTAAAGGTTTCTTCGCTTCATTACACAACTATATACTTAACTAGCTGAAAACCCGCACTTCGCTACGGAGTACATTCAAATTAAATCCAACGGTCAATGTATGTAATTAATGCCAAAAATATGTTTAAATATATTTATAATAAATACAACGATCAATATATGCAACGATCAATTGATGTAAAAAAACGAAAAAATATATCTATAAAACAATCGCAATGGATATTTTTATAGACAAAATAATGTAGAAGAAAATATTCAAATGAAATCTAATAGAACATACTAAAGAATATAGTACAGTTAATATAGTACAGTTTGAGGAACATTTCTTTTACTGTATTTTAATATTTTTTTCGATAGTTTCCAATCGTCTGCCGCATTAGCAAGAAATATTTTTCTGTCTATTTAGTTGTTATGCTCGTGACGATAAATTTATTTAAAGTACCAGAAAAAGAAATCACGTGATCAGCATTTAATAAATTTAATTCAAAAAATTAATCTTTAAAAATTCACCAAAAATCAGACAATAGAGGTAAAGATTCGAAACAGATTTCATTTTAAAGGAATTTTTATGATCTTTCTCGTGATATAAATTTTAAACCCCCAAATTATTATTTTAAATGCAAACTTAAAAAAGTTACTAAAACAGCTATAAAAATTTAATTGAAAAACATCTAAGGAGAATTTTTCGAAAATCTCTCTTAGTGCACCCCTAGACTATCAGAAGAATCGCCATGCAAAATTTCAGCCCTTTAGGTCCAGCGGTTTGGTCTGTGCGTTGTATGTCAGTCAGTCAGTCAGTCAGTGAGTCAGTTACGGAACTGTTTTATATATGTAGATTATTGCTAAATGAATTTTCTGTTGGTTTCCTGAATATTAGGATCTCTTTAATCTTGAAAAATATTATTAAAGGTGTTTCTTTGAAAACTCAAAAAATAATGTAAAACTTTAAATAAGGAAAAAAAATGAAATTCATAAGTGTGTGACCTTTTTGACACCCATACTGTGCGGAAATATGGGTACTATTATGTGAAGTGAAATAAAGATTCCTCTAACTTTTTCTGATTCTCATATCAGCAAAAGAAATGCTGTATCTGATAGGCATAATTTTAAAAATAAAAATGAAAAGATTGGGAATTTTTGCGGTATGCAGCTATTTCAAAGACGGTGGACACAATATTTTCGGATATTATTTTGACTTATGTAAATTAATTAAAAAAATTAAAACTATATAATTTATGAAATGATATGTTAACAGTGCAAAAGAGGTGTCAAATTTATTTTTGGACACCAAGAATAGCATCCTTCGAAGGGCAGGCACTTCAAAAAAGATATCCTCATGTTGTTGTTGCGTATGCCACTTGACCGACAGCAACATCATATCAAGTCCCGAAAGCTATGGGTGAAGAAGGTGCTGCTTCTGATTTAACTGGCACCACAACGGTCGGAGTCCGACTTGGCCAAAGGACCAATCCCTTAATTTTGAACTGAGTCAAGTGACGAGACCAGAACACTTGACCCCGCACCTCTAGAGGTAATTTTGATAACTTGGAGGAATTGCAGCCACGACAGATTTTACGTGCACCAGCCGCCATTTGTGTACATGGCAGTGGATTTGTCAGCGACGAGCACAGAACCAGTGACTTTCAGATCACTAGCCCGCTGCTCTTGCCAACTGGGTCACTGTGCCCATAGACATCATCATAGTTTGCTTAACTGTTAAAAGAAACCTTTTGTAGATCAATATACCAACGCTAGACAGAACATCGGAACTGTGGCACCACGGTAAGATATTGACATTCTATATAATAGATTCACAGAGAAAAACTGGATATGACAAAATAAAATGCTGTCGTTGTTGTTGCTGAGCCCCTTGGACTAGAGAATGCTAAACCCGGACCACGAGGTTTTGTCGTGTCAGAAAAAAGGAGGCAGCAACAAATTAAAATAAATAACAATAATAGAGAAATTTTCATCATCTCGTGTCACTGATTTAAAAAAAAAGGGTAAGAGAGCAGGATTACTATGAGAGAAAAATCTTTCAAAATAACACAGGCCTGCGAAATGTGAGTCATAGAAAAGTGTTTGCAATGTAATGACTGAATTTTATGTTAATTTGTTCCCTGATTTCAAATATGACATCCATTTTTCTCAATTTCGTAAGGATTTTTCACAAAATGGGCTTGAATATATGGGCAAGAAAGCCTACTGTACATATTCTGGGAAGAAAAAGGTCTTTTCAAAATATTTTTAAGTGTTTTATTTACAAATGAATTAATATATCAAACAAAGGGAAATGATTTGCTAAATACATATTAATTAGAAATTATATTAATTAGAACAGTTAATGGTTACCATTGTTTAATACATTCTGGATTCATATCCTTAATGCTCTCTTTTCCTTTTTCCCTAAAAGCTCGTTTTGGCACTTAATCTGTTGTAGTCAGTACGCGGGACTTCTCTGTGTAGCGTCCAACAGTAGTCGCCATCATATTGACGTTCCATCTACCTTCGTATCTACGCTCCATCGCCTTGATATCTTGGTGAAATCTTTCACCTTGTTCTTCACTAACTGCACCAAGATTTTGAGGAAAGTAGTCCAAATGCGAATTTTAAAAATGCACTTTCAAACTCATTGAACAACCCAAGTCTTTGAATTTCATCAACATGTTTTCCGCGATAGATTTATAGTTGGGGTCCTTAACATTCCCGAGGAATTTTGTGACGACTTCCTTGAAAGCTCTCCAGGCCACGTTTTCACTCGACAGCATTTTACTTTCGAACACTTAGTCTTTAAAAAACTTCCGAATGTCTGGACCTATGAAAACACCTTCCTAAAATTTTGCTTCTGACAGTCCTGAAAAGTGTTTCCTAGGTATTTAAAGCACTCACCTTCTTTTGATAGAGCTTTAACAAATTGTTTCATCAAGCCAAGCTTGATGTGAAGTGGAGGCAACCGGACTTTCCTGGGATCAACCAAACTTTCCCTTACTACATTTTTGTTTTCTGGTGTTAATGCTTTCCTTTGCGGCCACTACTTTTTGATCCAATGATTCTTTTTATCCCGACTGTCCCATTCACACAAGAAGCAAGGGTACTTGATGTATCCTGCTTGTTGTCCAAGAAGCATGGGAAGCACTTTTAGATCACCGCATATCATCCATACATGTTCTTTATATTTCAAATGGGTGAGAATCAAAGCTAAATAATTATCGTAACATTCTTTCAAGTACACAGAATGTCCTAATGGCACTGAAGCATACTTGCTGCCATTATGCAGAAGCACTGCTTTGAGGCTTCTTTTTGAGGAGTCAATTAAGAGTCTCCACTCGTTCACGTTATACTGTATATTAAAATTCTGCATCACCATTGCTATAGTAAACCAAGCCACTATTTTGAGAAAAATATGGAACGAAATCTGTTTCTCCCTTTATGAACCATGAGAAAGAGGTACAATGAGCCAACAAATTCTTTTGCTTTAGCCTAGAGCCTAAGAGTTCGGCAGATTCTTTAGAAAGGCCCAAATCTCTGACCAAATCATTCAATTCCGGATGTGAAAAAAAGTTGGGGTTTGCTGCTATCTGAAACACCATGATAGTCCTCGTCATAAGGCTCACCTTCGTCTTCAGAGTCTTCAGGAATATCTTCTAGTTTCTCAGTAGGTTTAGGTACAGGTATTTCTGAGCTATGAGGAACAAGGAGCATTGCCGACAGAATGTTTGGATAATATATTTCTTTCTTATTAATTAAATTGTACCCCTTCATGTTTCATGAACAGAAGTAGCAGTCATCACTATGATTTTTGGGTTCCCTCCAGATCATAGGAATTCCAAACGGAAAAACTTTTATGCCTTTTGACCACTTTCGCAATTCCTCTACACAAGGATAACACATTTTATGTGGGGCCCATGACTTATCTTGGTCACCAACTTTTACACCGAAATATGCATAATATACTTTCTTCACAAAATCTAATATATTTCTTCGATGACACTATATGCTCATCCCCTTCCTTAATTTACACAATTGATTGGTGGCTACAAAAATCAAAATTTTCAATTTTTTGAAAAAATGGTACGTCATGGAATTTTTTTACTATTTGTCCCGAAATCAGCGTCCAAAAATCTATCAGAATCAGCTATTGGTTTCTAAACACTTATTTGGTTGCAGGCCTGTGTAATTCTTCACTCCATCACCAGGGTAGCTTAGTTCGTCACAAAGCACCCATTTGGATGTCGGAACATACGCATTTCAAATACCATGGCTGGCAGTAAAAAAGATGAAATTCTAATCTCTTTTATTCGACTTTTACCCGACAAGTTTAAATAATGCTACTATGCCATACTAAGTATACTATGACCATGAACACTACGTTTTTTAAAAAGACAAGGTCTTTATACAAAGTATATTATTGCTCAGTGGTGGCCCAGTTGGCAAGAGCAGCCGGCCAGTGAGCTGAACGTCCCTGGTTCGATGCTCGTCGCTGCAAATCCACCGCCGTGTCCACTAATGGTGGCCAGGGCACATAAAATAGGTCGTGGCTGCAATGTTTTCCAAGTTTTCAAATTTACCTCTGGAGGTGCGGGGTAAAGTGTTCCGGTCTCGTCACTTGACTCGGTTCAAAATTATGGGACCGGTCATTTAGCCAAGTCGGACTCCGACTCTTGTGGTGCTAATTCAAAACTGGAGCCACCCCTTTCAGCCCTATAGCTTATTAGGACCTGCTGAATGGAACCTCCAACCAGGGGGCATTAGCAACAACAACAACAAAGTATATTGATCTTTTATGACCTTAAGCAGTCTACATGAAAATTAATATACAAGGATACACATTCTATAATCACATTACTATAAGACATTTTCTCTGAAGAATAAATCGGATATCTTCAACAATTTGTTTACTGTAAAATGTTCAACTAATAGATTTTAACTCTGCAGCCCTATTCTTTATTTGGTTCGATTGTAGCAGTATTAAGCATTATTAATAGAGTAGACAGTCAGATATCAATGAGGTGTTAACGAACATACAACAAAAGAAAACCAAGGAGTAACAAAAAATAAATGTTTCTAACTTTACTAAAACCTATTAAATTATCATCAGATTCGATAGATTTCCAGCTTACAGATTTCGCACAAAAGAATTTTCTCGGCATTGTATTCTTTTAGAAGTAATGTGTTCTAAAATTATTTAACAATTCCGTTGTTTTTTGGTAAGTTAAGAAAACGCCTTAAAATTTCGAAAATCTAAAAAGGCGACCAACCTAAGGGGGTTATTTTATCTCCAGCAGATTTTCACCCGTTTTATCTTAACAGGAAATTCTTTTCCAGAGAAACACAAAACATTTTTCACAGTGTATAGTTCGCCAGAAAATTTCTTTCTTGTTAACTTTAGAGGTACTCCATCACATTTTTTACAAATATTTAGATGTTTAAACAACACCACGGTTTATTTTTCCTGTTCGCTTTTTATTAGTTTCATGACCTATAGCTTTATTTTCTTTCAAAAATGACTTTTTCATTTCAGAATTTATAACGTTTATTGCTTTTTTTGTTTTTATGGCATAGGTCTTCAGCCATCCCGAAGAAAATATTTTACAATCGAGTTTTTCCTTTCAAATATAATTTTGCTTTTGTTTCCTGGAACACACATCTCCAGGTTTTCCCCTAAACAACATATCCGAACTTTTGTTATTTTGTAATAAATATTTTAAAATAATGAAATAATTATACTTTCGTTATCATAATTACATTATTTATATTTTCATTATAAAAATTAAACTAAATATAGTTTTTCTATTATAATTCTGTTAATTATCATTTCATTGTCATAATTTTTTTGCTTTATAATAAAATGTCATTATTACTTTACAATCGAGTTTTTCCTTTCAAATATAATTTTGCTTTTGTTTACTGGAACACACATATCTTGGTATTCACCTAAGCAACAAATCCGAACTTTCGTTATTTTGCAATAAATATTTTAAAATAATGAAATAATTGTACTTTTGTTATCATAATTACGTTGATTGTTTTCGTTATTAAATATAAACTAAATATAGTTTCGTCATTATAATTCTCTTAGGTATAACATCGCTGCTATAATTTTGTTGTTTTATAATAAAATGTCCTTATTACTTTACAATAGTTTTTCATTTCAGAATTCATAACGTTTATTGCTTTTTTTTTGTTTTTATGGCACAGGTCTTCAGCCATTCCGAAGAAAATATTTTACAATCGAGTTTTTCCTTTCAAATATAATTTTGCTTTTGTTTCCTAGAATACACATATCCTGGTTTCCCCTGAAACAACATATCCGATCTTTTGTTATTTTGTAATAAATATTTTAAAATAATAAAATAATTATACTTTCGTTATCATAATTACATTAAATATATTTTCGCTATAAAAATTAAACTAAATATAGTTTTGTTATTATAATTCTGTTAATTATCATTTCGCTCTTATAATTTTTTTGTTTTATAATAAATGCTATTGTTACTTTACAATCTAGTTTTTCCTTTCAAATATAATTTTGCTTTTTTTCCTGAAAATAGGTATCTTGGTTTTAACCTAAGCAACAAATACAAGGTTTCCGTATTTTGTAATAAATATTTTTAAATAATGAAATAATTATATTTTCGCTATCATAATTACATTAACTATATTTTCGTTAAAAAACTAAACTAAATATAGTATCCGAATTATAATTCTGTTAATTGACATTTCGTTGTTATAATTTTTTTGTTTTATAATAAAATGTCATTATTACTTTACAATCTAGTTTTTCCTATCAAAAATAATTTTGCTTTTGTTTCCTGGAACATACACATCTTTGTCTTGCTCTAAGCAACATATCCGATCTTTCTTTATGTTGTAATAAATATTTAAAATAAGGAAATAATCATACTTTTGTTATCATAATTACATTATGTTTTCGTTACATTATGTTTCGTCACATTATGTTTTTGTTGTTTTTGCCATAGTTACATTATGTTTTCGTTATCATAATTGTTATTAAATTTAACTAAATACAGTTTCGTTATTATAATTCTCTTAGGTATAACTTCATTGCTATACTTTTGTTGTTTTATAATAAAATGTTATTATTACTTTTCAATAGAGTTTTTCTTTTCAAAGGCAATTTTGCTTTTGTTTCCTGGAACATATATATCCTAGATTTCCTCTAAACAACATATCCAAGCTTTCGTTATTTTATAATAAATTTTTTAAAATAATGAAATAATTGTAATGAAGCGCCTTCGATTTTAAAGAAAAATTAAATTTCTTTTAGAGAGATAAAGTGATCGAAGGCTGTTTTCATCACATTTTTGTTAGAAAGTTAGGAAGCCGCCTTTGATCAGAGAACGGGTCAGTCATCTTTGTGACTTAGCCAATTTAAAAGCGGCTAAGCGAAACAGGGGGTCTATGGTTTCCGATCCCAGACAAGATTAGCGGGGATTGGAGCCACTTTTGATGTTAAAGGAAAATACACTATTGTCAACAAATTTATGAGGGTCTGTTTGGGAGGTAGACTGCAAAACACGTGGACTGGACTTTGGGTGGTCTGGATTGTGACGCAAGGAAGGCATGCATGTGTTTAGTGGTTATCCAATCAAAGAAGTGAAAATTGATGCTAAGTGGTGGATTTTTGAAAGCTTTCTTGAATGGATTAGGAGTCATGAGAAGGCGTGGACATTGTTGTGAAAAAATAAATAAATAGAAGACTTAGAGTTTTTTCGAAGATTCACTCTGCATGCGGGCCCGGGTTCCCTTTACCCGGTGCTTAGCATCGCAGGTGATGAAGTGTTGTTATTTTAACTGTCGAGGAACAGTTGAGCTTGAACCGAAGAAATATGTCGTTTAGCGTTGCAGAGATCCGGTTGATGTATCCCGGTATGAGAGCCTCCTGATTCTGATTCTAGAATTTGTTTTGCTGATGATGAAAATCTGGTTGCGGCCTTCACCAATAAATAAACTAGAGTAGAGGTGGAGAGGATTGCGCCTTCACGTTGGAGTTCCGATTGAGTCGTCCCGGAGATGAAAAGAGTTTTCGATAGAGAGTGTGTGAGGACCTCCTGACAAATACCCCCATCTTTTGAAAAAAGCGGAAGAAGCTTACGATAGATGACCACGACAGATGTCCATGACAGAGCAAAAAGCCTACGATAGATGACCACGACCGAGGCCCACGTCAGCCTAAGATGTTGAGTGCCAGCTGCCATAGAAGGAAGGAGCGATACCCCATGCCTAAGCAGAGCTTCGACGCCCGAGTCCCAGTGCGGTATCGTCAAACTGAGTGAGTGAAAGTCAAATTTTGTTTTGTTCAGACCCCACCATGCTAAATGAAAGGTTAGTGCGGGAATAGTGTTTTAAAAGATAATTTTGATGGATAGGAGTTCTTTGCTATGAGTATGATTTAATAATCATATGCTCCCTGAATCCAAAAGGTATAGGATAATTGATATACATCTTTTTAAATATAAATTAAAAGAAAAAGCCAAAAGTTAAATGAGAAATGAGTAATTTGTGTACAAAGTTTTTTTTTTTATGTTGTTATTGATTTAAATTGTAAATAGTAGTGTTGTAAATAAATTAGTTTTTTTTTGTAAATATAAAAATTTAGTCAGTCATCCTTACTGTTAGTAGTTGATCTAAAGGAAGGTTTAGGAGCAAAGTTTGTTTGACCTGTTCGTTTGCCAAATTGTCGAGAGCTTTGGGTTGTATTCAACCAAATAAATCTTAAAACACAACGCACCCAAATAATTTCTATAAAAAAATAATTTGTACTAACCAAAATAATTTGCGAATCACGCCCAAAATAAATATTTAAGACAGGCAATACGACAATAATTACAATTTCGTTAATTATATTTTCATTATAAAAATTAAATTAAATATAGTTCCGTTATTATAATTCTCAATTCTAATAATTTTCAGAATTCTAGTTATAATTTCGTTGTTTTAATTTTGTTATTTTATAATACAATGTCATTGTTTTGAAAGTACTTTGTATTCGAGTTTTTCCTTCAAGTAGGATTTTTCTTTTGGCTTCTAGAACATAATATCATAGGTTTCTCTTGTCCGATATATCCAAGTTTCTACTATTTTTTATTGCTAAAATCTTGGCTCTTTTTGGTAGCTTTAAAAGTCTTTCTTTCTCTTATTAATTTCTACAGGCACCATAAAAAGAATGCTTTTGTATCAGAGTAAAACAAAATTCTATAATGTCACCATGAATATATAAATAACTCATAGACCATAAAAAATCATTTAACATAACAGATTACAGCTTTCATGTACAGATGTTTCACAATATCGGAAACTGTTGTCTTAAAACGAATCTGAATTTCTATATTTTAGACTTTTTGCCGAAGAAAATCGTGTAAACCAATCATCTACTCAAATTGTTTAAGAGAGTATAAAAGAACATTATTGCGTTAAAAAATTCAATGTGTTTAATATCTTTAAAACTTATTTAGAATCTACATTCAAATCTTGATATATTTAATACATTAACAGAAAATTTACGTGCAGTTAAGAACTTATTAGTGTTCTACCCATGCATAAGTCACTTGAAAATATACACATTCATATTTTTCACTTATTTGCAAAGTCTTCTAATTTTACTATGACAACAATGGATATGTATTGATATTCATTGAATTACAGTAATTTGAGATCCAAAGGGAAAAAAATGAGATTTAATTAGTATTAACTTTGCATTATCTTTTTTAAAAACGGTTTCGTTAACTATTTACACTGCACTTAACTTTCTTTGATTCATTAGTTAATTTCTATTAAGTAAGTCAACAACTCATTCTGATTTTCTACAAACACAAACAAGTATTTTATTTCTATGGCACTGAATTAGAATAACAGTCTGATAACACTGAATCTGGATTTATTTAGGAAAAGAAAAATGATTGTCGAGTGGCAATGGCTAATGACAAGTTATTTCTCAACATTCTTTATGGATTCTACTGTATCTTTTCGTGCGTTTAGTTAAAGAATTCTGAGAGGAATTTTAATGAAATAAATGAAAAGTCGTGGGTAATTCAGGGGTGGAAAAAACTATCTTTCATTTGTGTTTTTTTTTCTATTCGGTTTTCCTATTGCAGACGTTTTTGCTACAATAAATAATACTTGTAAGCTGTGAAAATTTTGAAGTAGCTTTTTGGAAAAGATTATTTCATATAAATAAGCAGTTACTGTATACTTGAATACAGAGACATATTTCGTAAAAAAAATTCGTTTTATTTATAAATACTGATTTTTCTTTACTGACGGTATGTTTGTTTGCTATACTTGGTCGGATATCGTTTCACCAGTCATACAAATAAAACCTTTTAGTTTTAAATTTTTCTACAAATTTTGGTCAATCACAAGTAGATAATATTTTAAACACATTTGTTTTTTTCGAGCCATTGTTTTCGAGCCATTGGTTTCGAGCATTTGTTTTTTTGCATATTTTTGCACAATAGGACTTACTTTTATATGAAGGGCAAGTCATTTTTAATTTTAACGGGATGCCTTATTTGAATGAGCATAGGTTATAGTAAACACAGAAATTCTGTATTTTTAATTTTTCCTTCCGCCGCCCACACAGTGTAGTGGTTAGCGTTCTGAGCTGCCACGCAGTGGAGTTGGGTTCAAATCCTGAATAAGGCTTGGTTGTTTCCGTGTTGTCTCCTTCGTAGGGCACAATGCTGGCTCACCTAAATGGTGCTCCCATAATAAATAGACAGCAAAACTTCATGGGTCTTCCTGGACTAATGTCAGAGGAATACCTATCGTAAGATACAACTAAGTGCCTACCGTATTATACACTGAAGTGCCACTGAATTAGGGATAGCAAAGTCTATGCAAATTGTGTAGCGCTGCGCATCATGTATGCGCAAGAGAGGGCGTTGTGGTAACTGCATATATAGCGCGTACTGTGGTTGTTCTGAAATAGTTGTTGGAATTGCCAGTATGGGTAAACTGCCTGATTTAGACGCCTTCGATCGAGGAAAAATCGTAAGTGCGCGACGCATGGGCCATTCAATTTCCGAAATCGTCAGACAGCTAGGATTTTCAAGGTCGACAGTGTCAAGAGTATATCAAGAATACATGGATGGCGGAAAAAAAACTAGCGATCGGGCAAACTGCAAAGGACAATTAGCCTTGACAGTGCGTGGTGAGAGACGGCTCAGGCGTATTGTGCGTATCCAGCGAAGCCAAACATTAGCTCAAATTACCACCCAGTTTAATGACGGTGCCAGTCGTACAGTCAGTAAACGGACTGTGCAACGCTCGCTTCACCGTATGGGTTTCGGGAGCCGTCGACCTACGAGAGTACCATTGCTCTATACTCGCCATCGGGCTGCACGTCTTGCCTGGGCAAGAGAGCACAGAGACTGGAGTGTAGAGGACTGGAAACGAGTAGCATGGAGTGATGAGTCTCGATTCCGGCTACTTAACGCCGACGGGAGGGTGAGAATATGGCGTCAGGCTCACGAAGCCATGGATCCTGCATGCCTGGCTGGAACTGTACAAGGGCATGGTGGCTTAATCATGGTCTGGGGTGTTTTTTCGTGGCACAGTTTGGGATCTTTGGTGCGTGTACCAACCTCCCTCAATGCAATTCGTTACGTAGAGTTGCTGGGTGATCACCTCCATCCATTTATGCTGTTCTGTTATCCGCACGGTAATGGAGTTTTCCAGCAAGACAACTGTACCTCTCACAAGTCCCGGTTGGCTACTGGCTGGTTGGATGAGCATTCCTCTGACTTCTCTGTCACGAATCGGCCACCTAGAAGCCCAGACTTAAATCCTATTGAGCATCTTTGGGATGTTTTGGAACAAGGCGTGAAAGGCCATCACACAGCACCAAAGAACCTTACTGAATTATGGACAGGTTTAGCCAATATTTGGCAAGCCATTCCAGTGGAACGTTTCCAGAAACTTGTTGAATCTATGCCTCGTCGTGTGGCAGCCGTTATCAAGGCCAGAGGAGGCCCAACTCGTTACTAGGTAGGTATCCCTAATTCAGTGGCACTTCAGTATATATATATATATATATATATATAGATAGATAGATAGATATATACTAGCTGAAAACCCGCACTTCACTACGGAGTACATTGAAATTAAATACAACGGTTAATGTATGCAATTAATGCCAAAAATTTGTATAAATATATTTATAATAAATACAACGATGAATGTAGGCAATTGATGAAAGCTAAAGAAAATGATTAGGCTTAAGAAAATATTCAAATTAAATCTAATAGGACATACTAAAGAATATAGTACTGTTAATATACTACAGTTTGCGGAACATATCTTCTACTGCATTTTAATATTTTTTTGGAAAATGTCCAATCGTCTGCCGCATTAGCAAGGAAAAAATATTTTTTTGTTTATTTCTGTGTTATGCACGTGACGATAAATTTATTTAAAGTAGAAGAAAAAGAAATCAGGTGATCAGCATTTAATAAATTAAATTCTAAATATTAATCTTTAAAAATTTACCAAAAATCAGAAAATGGAGGTAAAGATTCGAAAAAAACTCACATTTTAAAGGAATTTTCATGATCTTTATCGTGATATAAATTTTATAACCCTCAAATTATTATTTTAAATACAAACTTAAAAAAAGCTTCTAAAACAGCTTAAAAATTTAATTTAAAAAAATCGGAGAAGAATTTTTCAAAAATATTTCTTTGTGCACCCGTACACTCAAAAAGAATCGCCATGCAAAATTTCAGCCCTTTAGGTCCAGAGGTTTGGTCTGTGCGTTGTATGTCATTCAGTGAGTCAGTCAGTTACGGAACTGTTTTATATACCGGGTGGCCATAATTTAACTGACAGTGCTCACAATGTTCTGTAGCGCGATCTATTTGCGAGAATGACGCCACATTTTGTAGGAAGATTAAACAAGACCGGGGGACGAAGGATTCCGCGAAAAAATAAATTTGTTCCAAAAGTCACCGCTAGGGGAATATTTGGCGCTGTGTAATAGAAAATAGAGTGTTAACAAATGCAAATTAATACGGAATAAAATTACCTTTTATTATGCACATTTTCTTATTTAGTTCAAGTGCAATATGACAACACTTTTAAAAAAGCGTAAAATCTACATAAACACCGATAAAGTCTCGTGATCTGCAATATCACGTACGCTGAGCGGAAGAAGTTCTTTATTCAAATTTCACGTTACATCCATTGGCACAGTGCCAGCTGCTTGGGTTTTAAAAGGCAATATGTTACGTTTCGAATCAATCGGATTGAAAGTTTATGTGCAATGTCTCCTTCTTTAGTCGAGCGTGCGTTACTGGTCAAATTCTTTTACCTCAACCAGTGCAATGCGTGAGCCGCTCTTCGTGCTTTTAGAACGCACAAAAAAATGCGTAAAGGTAACGGTCCTGTGTCAGTTAATGGGCTAAAAGTAATGGTTGCGACGTTTGAGAAAACAGGTTCTCTGAAGGTTCAGTCAGGC
This sequence comes from Dolomedes plantarius, assembly GCA_907164885.2. Lineage (NCBI taxonomy): Eukaryota > Metazoa > Arthropoda > Arachnida > Araneae > Dolomedidae > Dolomedes > Dolomedes plantarius. The sequence continues at coordinate 120,178,421 of OU015498.1, read as the reverse complement.
AGAGGACGAAAACCTGTACCACAGGATACAATCGAAGCAGTTGCCACGGCGATTGTCGACAGAGGACCAGACAATATTGTTGCCACCTCTAGCGGTCGTGGATTAGCTCGGAATATGGATATGCCTTACAGAACGGTATGGAAAATCTTACGAAAGATTATCAACTTCTATCCGTACAAGGTCAGCCGTGTACAGGAGTTACTGTACCCCGACCATGATAAGCGATTGACTTTTAATCTCACCTTTCTTGCCAGAATGGAGGTGGATGATGCTTGGCAGTGGAAAATCTTATGGGGAGACGAGGCCAACTTTTACGTGCATGGAACTGTGAATAACCAGAACTGCCGAATTTGGGATGACAAATCACCACATGCAGTCACAGAAATTCCCTTACATTCACCAAAGGTAACTGTTTTGTGTGGATTCACAGCGGAATTCATCGTAGGTCCATTCTTCTATGAGAACATTACCCCGACAGGACCGGAAACCTGTTCTGTTACCGGAGAGAAATATCGCCACAGGTTGAACAGCTTTGTCATTCCGGCACTTCAGCAAAGACAATGCCTGGGGGAAATCATTTTTATGCAAGATGGAGCCCCTCCACACGTTGCTGTACGGGTGCAACAGCTGCTACGACAGAAATTCACAACAGAAAGAGTCATTAGCCGCTACTTTCCAACTGCATGGCCACCTCGGTCGCCTGATCTTACCCTATGCGACTTCTGGCTATGGGGTTACCTTAAGTCCAAGGTCTATCAAGGAGTGGTTCAGGACCTGGCAACGTTGAAGGATAACATATCACGGACTGTACGGGAGATTCCTGCAGACATGTTACTTTCTGCTGTTCTGCATACTGTGCACAGAATGCAATATGTGGTCCACAACAACGGCAGCCACATTGAACCTCATTTGAATGCAAAATAAAAGGTAATTTCCGTATTGATTTGCATTTGTTAGCACTCTATTTTCTATTACACAGCGCCAAATATTCCCCTAGCGGTGACTTTTGGAACTAATTTATTTTTTCGCGGAATCCTTCGTCCCCCGTCTTGTTTAATCTTCCTACAAAATGTGGCGTCATTCTCGCAAATAGATCGCGCTACAGAACACTGTGAGCCCTGTCAGTTTAATTATGGCCACCCGGTATATAGATATACATACACGTTAACTTCATTCGGACAACGGAACCAGATGGCGGCACATGACAGTGCAAAGAACTCTAATGTAAACGTGACTGTTTTCAAACAGCGCACCAGGAAAGACTGCAGATGATGTTTTGACATGAAGCGACGAGGTCGCCAAGACGTTTTGTTAAAAATACCGCTACGACGTGCGTTATGACGCGGCAGCAACGCTTTAATTGTTGTAATAAGACGTATTTTATATAATACGATGGCCGTCGGATTATGTTTCTTTTATGTAATTAATTCTTTGTTATTGTCTCTAATTAAATGTTTGTGTTTTGTTAGTCTTTGGGTTTTGTCCGCTAACTTAACACACCCACCTCTCCTTTACATATATTGATATATTCGATCCTGCGACTGAGAAAGGTCGACTCAGCCTTTCACCCCTTGAGTGGGTCGATAAAATAAGGATCAAGCATGCATGGGAACGAAACTCTAGGGGTCCCCTGTCAGGTTGACCACTGACTGAGGCATATGCTGTATGAGACAAAAAGCCCACGGTCAAGAAAACGGAGTGGGTACTGCCGGCCTTAGCCCACAGCGGACTGTTGCGCCATGAGTTTAGTTTTTAGTTTATATATATATATATATATATATGTATGTATATATATATGTATATATATATATAATATATATATACACACCCACCCACCCACCCACACACACACACACACACACACACACACATATATATATATATATATACACTGGTGAAGTAAATTAAGAGAATTTGAATATTTTATCGGATTTTACGAAAAGAACTAAACTGAATGTAAAACCACTGCTTCTAGACAAAAATGCAAATCTTGTACGTCAAATACGTAAGCGTACACGTGTGTGTAGGTGGAGCCAGTAGAGAAACAGGCTTTATAAGCGCGCATTTCGTTCGCTAGCACACCTCGGCGAATTTCTTGGTGTTATTTTGCAGCAATCGATTAATTTCAAATTGTAACAGTAAAAATGAGTAACCGCCAACGTTTAGATGATGGAATGAGGTGGTGAATTGTGGGGAGGCTAGAAGCAGGCCAATCTCAAGTCCAAATTTGTAGAGAGTTCAATTTAACACCCAGCGTCGTGTATAACTTATGGAAACAATTGCAGGATACCGGATCCATCGAGAGAAACCCTGGGCAAGGTCGTCCAAGAGCCACGACGGCCAGAGAAGATTGCCATTTGTCGATTATAGCGAGGCGTAACAGGATTGCTACAGCTTCTCAGCTCTCTCGTGACTTGTACGCAGCCACAGGAACCCGTGTATCAAGGGTGACTGTTTCCAAAAGACTTCATGAGAGAGGGTTGTTTGCAAGAAGACCTGCTGTTTGCGTCCCGCTCACTTCTATGAACAGAAGAATCCGTTTATCATGGTGCAAAGAGCATAGATATTGGAGTATGGATAACTGGGCGACCGTTCTCTTCACTGATGAGTCCCGGTTCAGCCTAAACACCGATTCTCACCGTACGTTCATATGGAGAGAACCAGGGACCCGCTACCTACCCTCCAATGTCCGCGAAATCGACCATTCTTGCGGAGGAGGTTTAATGGTCTGGGCAGGCATCATGTTGGATGGCCGCACACCTCTCCATGTCTTTGATAGAGGCACTGTGACTGGTGTGAGGTACATGGATGAGGCCTTGGAGCCCTATGTTCGCCTTTTCAGGTGTGCAGTTGGCCCTGAGTTCATTTTAATGGACGATAACGCGAGGCCACCTAGAGCTCTTCTGGTCGACGAATTTCTAGAGAGTGAGGATATTCACCGGATGGATTGGCCAGCCAATTCTCCAGACCTTAACCCTATAGAGCATGTCTGGGACGCTCTGGGGAGGGCAATTGCAACTTGCAACCCCACTCCGAGAACCATTGAGGGAATGAAAACAGCGTTGCGGAACGAGTGGGACCAATTTTCACAGGAAATGGTAAACCTTATTTCAAGTATGAAATCACGCTGCGAGACCTGTATATCTGTACGAGGGGACCATATCCCCTATTAACCCGTCTATTAACCCATTATTTTGTTTATTCTGCAACCGCTGTTTCATACCTTCCGACTCCAACGAGTGTTACGCATGATCATGCGTGTGTATTACAATTATTGAATGGTTGTTTGTTTTGTATTGTATTAATGTATGTACATATCAAATTTCATTAAAGTCGGTACGGTAGTTCTAGAGATAATCGACCAAGTCTGCAAATACTCTTAATTTCTTACACCCGTGTATATATACTTCCTATTTACCCCTTTCAAAAATTGCGGATTTCTGTGTCTCATTGTTTATTCGTACCTCACATAGCGTCAGAAATATATTTTTTAAATTTTAGTTTATAATATAAAGTTGTGAAGGATATTCGAGATCAAACGTATATGTTTTTAATTTCATATTTACTCAACAACTATATAAGATTTCTAGTATAGAAGAATTACAATTCGAACAAAAAATCAACTGAAAATGTCTTTCTAATGTCTTTCTAACACACAGAGGAAATTTTTAATAGTGAGTTGTTAAAAAAATTATAATAATAGCATAACAGGTGTATATGTATCTCAATAACAACTATGCTATTCACAGTAATGTGTATTTACTATTAAATATAATATTTTAATGTGAATCACAATGTTTTATCCGAATGGATTTCGCAAGTTGTATCATAAAATTTAATATATGAACCCTCCCTGTGAGCTCTACCCTAACTTCTTAAAAAATATCTTTATCAATAAAGCCCATAAATAAAGATTTGGTTCTAAAAAATATATTATTTATTTTGTTCCAAATGGCATAAATTGTAACTCAGAAATATTTTACTTTGGCAATCTGCCTGAAGATATATTTTTTTATTTAAAAGATCTTTCATCATTCTTACAACCAGCATTTTTAACATTAAAAAAATACTTTCTATGCTTGAAAAATGATTTCTTCGAGATTTGAACATATACATTTACAACAGAAAGATTAAAAATAATCTCTGTTTCTGGACATATAAATGCATGTTATTCCACCTCATCTTACACTCGGGATTGAATTGCTTTGTTTATATCGCATTTGTTTTGACCCGTTGTTATATAGGAATAAAATTTTATCTTATTTATTCTCCATACACTATGATATAATTCTAGGATAAACATTTGCTTTAATATTGGTAAGAAAATGCCCATTTTCTGTAGAAATATGTATTTCAAATAAACCGTAACAATGTTTTTTGACACACCATTGTAAAATATTCCTAGTAACACCACTACATCAGATCCGAGGTAGCCTAGTGGTAGAGCACCGGCTTTCGGTGCTGAGGGTGTTCGGATCGAATCTCGACAAGCACCATTGAATACCTCCGTGTGTAGGCCGGATGTGGTCAAGTTATATCCACAGACCGGAAAGTTCCTCTATGACGTCAGAGAAGGTAGGACGGGGTACGATCCCCTCAGATGTCACCGTGGGGTGCTCGGTTAAAATGGAGGTGGCATATGGCTAAATGGACTTCGACCGTTGTGGTGTCACTATAAAACCGGATCCGAACCCCTAAGCCCTCAATCCTATATGGACCTGGTCCTGAATACCTCCGGCCAAGGGCCATTAGGAACAACAATATCTACGTCTGACCTACTTTGGTTTACAGAGACTATCCGACGGCGCCTTGTCCGAGACCCAATCGTCGGCCCGACGCCGGTGGCGATGGTGGACGTACAAACGGACACTGTGCCAATGGATTCGTCGTGGAACCGACGTCTCCATGCGTAACCCGTCCGACGGTGACAGAAGACAGTATCGTTGGGTGATTTCTAATGACCCAAATTATGTTTTAAGGTAGGATTACATTCCTCCATAACGGTCGTCCGGAAAGGAAAATTTCAGACGCTAAAACCGTCCGTCCGTACCTCGCGAGTTATAATTTTGGCAGCGCGCCAAACCCAGTCTGTATCACTCGGACAAACAGTAAACAGTTAAATAGAAAAGTACCAAAATGCGTCAAAATTTTGACATGCATATATGTACATATATATAGATACATATATACATAACACATACATACATGTAAACATACAAAAGAGGTAAGCAGCGATAAGTAATCCTACGTTAATAACCCTCGGTAGTTTCGTTAGAAGAGACTACTTGAGTTTTTTTTTTATTTTTAAACGAAACCGTAAAGCTTAAAAAAATCTTATCAAACAATCACAATAAAATATAAGTACTATCTTAAACTTAAAAAAGTTTTCAATAATAAGTAGTATTCATAATCTTGTATGTCATTATTTACACTGATTTTCAAATTAGAAAAACATTACTAAATATAAAAAAAAAACCCAAAAAGATCTATCAAACTTACAGTTTTAAAAATCTTAAGAAAAATAACTTCTTGGGTAGAAGAAGATAAGAGAAATTCAACGGGACTAACTGGCGTAGGTATAGATTCGGAAAACGGCCTGTTGTCCTCGAGTCGGTTTCAAGTCTGATTCCGACGCTGACGGTTGACCGACCAACTGACATCTGTCAAACGTCGGTTGTCGGGTAGCTCGACGTATACGTGCTACTTGGGATGGGTTCTAGGCCAATGAATTACGAAAGGATCCAAACATTTCAGTGCTATATTCTCTCGAATATTTTCATGGTCTTTAATATCTATATTTGGATCCAGTTAAATAAATCATCTAATTTAGAAAACTAATGTTACCAAAAATATTAACAAGTACATGCATTTCTTGGAAAAAATAATATGAAAATTAAAATTGTTTTTGCTTAGCAACATCGTTTCAAGTGTCCAAAACTCAATTTGAAATTTAGTATAATTATTAAACTGAAATTATGAAAAATTTTGGTGACTGTGAGAACGAAAATTTTTGATGCAAGGGACTTTTAAAAGAAGTTCACAAGTTCACAAGGGGTCACCCACACTTTACGTTGATTCAATAGCTTTATAAAGTCGAGTGTGAATACAGATTGAGGCATTTCAATGTCAGACATGAGAAATAAAAGTTTTTATTTAGAGGGATTAAAAAACTATTTTCAAGGGTGGACTACTACACTATAGTGGTTTACGAGGAAGCTAACTCGGTGAAGGACTGAGGTTGACTTCCTGCTCAGATACTCAGTGTGCTGAAGTTACTGCGCTGTTGTTTCATATACTGTGAAAACTAAATCCTGCCTCAGATTAAAAAAAAAACTGTTCCAGGGTGTAATGTTTCTGAGCAGCGGGTTTACCCGTTTCGCATATTCCACTCTTGTATCTTACACATACAGGGTGCGGCAGAAAGAACACTCTGATTTGGGACGTCAATAACAAAAATACAAAGCAAGATAGAGAAATCTTTTATACCTGAGAAGTACACAGTATGTCATTGCCATCCATTAAGTTCTAAAGATTACATCAGTTAAATGGCGACCGTCATTTTCGATGCAGTTTTGAAGTCTCTTTCGGAAATTTTTCATGGATCTGCGGATCATGTCAAGCGCAATAGCCGTGATTTCTTGCGGAATTGCTGCCTTGCGTGCTTGCAAATTGTTTTTCTGTGGGGCTATCCAAAAATCACAAGTGTACCAACACCGAACAACAAATTAGACATTGGACTATATTATGTCCTCCAAATTCTCAAATTTACCTCTGGAGTTGCGGGGTCAAGTGTTCCTTTCTCGTCACTTGACTCAGTTCAAAATTACGGGACCGATCTGTAGGGGGGGCAAAGCTGGTCCACCTATATGGTGCTCCCAGAAAAGTGGCCAGCAAAACAGCGGTGTCATATGATGGTAAGGGTAATGTTCAAGTAACCGTCTGCCGCATTGGAGAAGAAGAACACATTGGACTATGCACTAAATATAGTGGCCTCTATTTCACTTATTAAATCAATGCTTTAGAAGTTTTTGTTTGTATTGATAACAAATCCTGCATTAAGGTACAATATTTTATACTGGGGCACAACGAATGGATTGACGTGGCCACTCACAACAATAGGAATAATGTTATGTTCATGGATATGCATAACGAATGATATTTTACGATTTATCAAATTAGTAAAAAAAATAGAAAACCACAAGGGAAAAAAATCCCGGAAGAAGATGCCAATATCACTTTGACAGACACTTTCTAGCAATCAGCGAAACTTCAGATGACTGTCCCATCTCTCTTTCTTTCTCTCTATCTCTCTCTCTCACACACACACATATTTATATATATATATATATATATATATATATATATATATATGCATATGTATCATATATATTTAGAGAGAAATAATCAAATCTAAGAACGTGTTTATGAAAATAAAACTTATTATTTTATTTTTCCTTTATACTTTTCTAAATATTTTACCCCTGTAAACAAATACATTTTCCCAAAGAAAAGAAGAATTAAATTTGATATTTCTTTTGTGTTTATAAATGAAAATGCACAAATTCCATATCCTAATTAACAATTTTCTTTTAACTTAGCTAATGAATTAAAATTCAATTTTTTTTCCATCACGCACATATACTCTTTGTGGCACTAAAAAGTGTATCTAATTTAGTAATGATTTTTCCTAATAATATTTTATTTTTAAAATTGTCAAAAAATTCTTTAATCTCAGTCATATCTATTTTTTTTCCCAGACAATAAACTTAAAAGCATGTGAAACAATCTTAAAAAGACGAAAATAATGATGGAGTTATTTTTTCTCGCATTGAAAAATGGCCTGGAGCTGTATGAAATTAGATGTTGCCTTAGAAACGTTAAGTTAGAGGTTAGCTTTTTGCAGTAGCAGCGCATATTTTTAATATCTAGTCCATTTTCCTTTTAATGAAAATAAGAAAAATGAGTTCCAGAAATTTAGTTTTTAATTTTCTCTGATTTAATCAGAAATATCCCGAAGATAGGAAAAAGAAAGAAAGTTTGTTTATAAAGTGTTTTTATTCTTTTAAGCTTTCTCCATAAATATTAAGTTTAAAACTTTGGCTTTTTGAAGTGACTTTAAAAAGTTTGGTTTGGCTCATTTTAGTTTTGCCAATGTTATTGTGGTACGACCTGTGGTGTCAGTTATATCCTTTTTCTGAAGAGGTTAATTCGTTAGTTTACACACTCCCTATTAATAAATCTGTATAATATATTATATTAGTAATCTCCCGATAGGGGTTACTTACCAATTTTTTAAACTCACCAGTGTTCACATTCAAGGCGGTTTTTGACTTGCTACTGTGAATTTGGGAAATCAGCCTGTTAAGTTTTAGGCAGATGCTACAAGCGAAGGAGATGCTTTATCCCATTTATGCATTTGCGCTCATTTTAAATTTTTTAAAAAAATTGCAGCTCTCCGGGTATATAAGTGAAAACTTTTTCATATGGTGACGTGCATATTCCCGTATTTTGTTTTTAGGGACAAAATACAGGGTGTGGCAGTATGGACTCCTACATTTCAAAGGTCAACCTTTGAAATGTGGAGGCTTACTCGCTTACGGGGCCTATTTTTCTGATTCCCTCTTAAGAATGGGAAATTTCATACCCCCTTTGTAAGAAAGGACATTAAGGGGGTTATATATATATATATATATATATATATATAACAGTTCCGTAACTGACTGACTCACTGACTGACCGATTGACTGGCTGACATACAACGCACAGACCAAACCGTTGGACCTAAAGAGATGAAACTTTGCATGGCGATTCTTCTTATAGTGTAGGGGTGCTCTAAGAAAGATTTTTGAAAATTTTGTCGTAGATTTTTTAAAATTACATTAAGCTGTTTTAGTAACTTTCTTTTAAGTTTGCATTTAAAATAATAATTTGAGGATTATAAAATTTACATCACGAGAAAGATCATAAAAATTCCTTTAAAATGAAATCTTTTTAGAATCTTTACCTCCCTTTTCTGATTTTTGTGGAATTTTTAAAGATTAATTTATAGAATTTAATTTATTAAATTCTGATCACGTGATTTCTTTTTCTGGTACTTTAAATACATTTATCGTTACATGCATAACAACGAAATAGACAAAATAAATATTTTTTTTTCTTGCTAATGCAGCAGACGATTGGACTTTATCCAGAAAAATATTAGAATTCAGTAATAGAAATGTTCCTCAAACTGTACTATATTAACTGTTCTATATTCTTTAGAATGTCCTATTAGATTTAATTTAAAAATTTTCTTCATTATTTTGTCTATAAAAATATCCCTTACGATTTTTTTATAATTATATATATATATATTTTTTAAATCAATTGTATACATTGATCGTCGCATTTTTTATATATATATATATATATATATATATATATATATATATATATATAAAAATTATATATATATATATATTATGTATATGTATATGTATATATATGTATATGTATATGTATATATATATATATATATATATATATATATATATATATATATATATATATATATATATATATATATATATATATATACATATATATATATATATATATATATATATATATATATATATATATATATATATATATATATATATATATATTCATTCTTTGGCCCGTATTCTTGAGATACATGCTATCCCACCTCGTAAGGAAAAGGTTAATAAAAAACGAATGAAAATATTTGCAGAAGAAATTTTATGTTTTCGAAAAATATAAACAATCTAGTTTTTTTCTCACTGGATTTTGAAAATAACATCTCTCAGGTAGCGCCTGTTATTTCCCGTGCACTGCCGAATCCGGTCCCTAAAGTTTTCCATCACTCTGTTGGTCATCTGTGGGGAAATGTCGGAAACTTCCTCATAGACTTACGGTCTTGTTTCACTATTTCAGGTGTTTAATGTTCCATGAATGACCACTTGGTTTCCTTGGTAATTCAGACCTACCTGCTGTCACGTTAGAAACTCATCGCAGGATTATTTTTCGATTAGGAACGGCTTCAGTTGCATAGAACCCGAAGCGAGTCCAAAATTCCTTTTCTGTCATGGTTACAGAATCGTTTTTCATAACAAACGACCGAATAACGAAACCGCGATTTTCACCGGACCAACTCATGGTGTCTACTGACAGCTAGAAAATCCGCCGAATCCTACTTTGCCTTCACCCCTACCCACTGTCTTACCAGTGACTTTCAGAAACAGGGACAAAACTACAAAAGAAAAATCTCGTATTTCCCGCTTTCTAGCATTTTAATAAGTCCGCGAAACTTCAGAATATTTTTTTTCTAGTTTCATTAATCGTATTTTATGTAGAAGAACAGAAATAATAAAGTTAAGTCATGTCTGAAAGAATGAAAATCTCTCTTCACTTTAATACCTCTACAAAGCACGATGCGCAAGAATATATATTTACGTCAAAAAATTTCATTTCATTTTTATTCCTAATCTACCTCCTGCACAAGTTAGTAACAAGAGAAATAAAATTTAACCTCGAGCACCTTTTTTTTCCTTAGACTAATAAAGTTTTGTTGCAGAATTAAAATAGGAGAAACTTTAGCCTTATTTTTTCCCTCAAGCTTTGTGTCATGAATGCGAACATTAATTACATAAGTATGAAAAAAAATGATATGAAAACTTAAAAAAAGAATGAGTTATTAACATAAAAAAACTGAATTTTTTTTTTTACTAAGGTAGATGAAGCTGCAGGTATTACACAATGTGGTCATTCATAGTGGTGGAAAATTAGATTTGAAAAAGGTTCCCTCTTTTGTTTTGTTTTTCTTAAGATAAATGTTTATACGGCTGGGAGATTGAAGAAGGAAAGGCATATAATATGCAAATGTTTTTCGCGTCAGTTTACATTCTTTTTCAAGTTTTTTTTCAAAAAACTGAAATCCTTTATGTACTCTGAAGTGCTAAAATGTTGGTGAACTGAAATGATACAAAAGAAAATGTATGAGGACTTTTTTTATAGGTTATTATATATTAAAATTGTATTACGGAAACGTTCATAAATTTTATTTTTAAATAGTAATAGTTTAAATTGATCTGAAATATCTTAAATATTTAGTTTTGGGGCCAGAGGTAGCCTAGTGGTCGCGTGTTGGCTTTCGGTACTCAGGGCGCTCGTATCAAATCCCGACAAGCGCCAATAAATAGCTTCGTGTATAGGCTGGATATGGGCACGTTATATCCATAGACCCGAAAGCCCTTCTTTCAGGTCAGTGGGTGGGGAAAGTACGATCCCCCCCAGATGTCACCCTTGGGGTTTGCTCGGTCAAAAGTGAGGTGGTACCTGGCTAAGTCAGACTCCGACCCTTATGGTGCTATCATAAACTGGAACCGCATTTCTCAACACGCAAGACTACATGAACCTGGTCTGGAATACATTCCGACCAGGGGGCATATGCAAAAACGAAAACAACAGCCAAAACAACAACATTTAGTTGAATACCATCCGTAAGGTAGCACATCTGCTTGGTTTTCACGGTCGTGCTACCGCCCCTAAGCATTCAATCACAAAGCACAACCGTGCTGCTCGGTTAATGTGGTACAAAGCACGTCGAAAGTGGACCTCATATCAGTGGAAACTGGTTCTCTGGAGCGACGAATCAAGGTTCAACCTCTGCTGCTCGGATGGCAGGGTCTGGTTCTGGCGTCTGCTTGGAGAACGTTTCCTGACAGAATGCATTGTGCCCAGAGTAAAGTTCGGGTGAGGTAGAATTGAGGTCTGGGGGTGTTTCTCCTGTCATGGACTAAGACCCTTGGTCCCAATTCATGGTAAACTCAATGTCGACGCCTATTGCACTATTTTGGATGACAGTGTGCTTCCTACGTTGTGTCAGTTTTACGGGTTGGACCCTTGTTACTCCCAGGAAAACAACGTCAGCTGTCATGTTGCGATATCCACCATAGATTAGTATGATGACAATGGGGTTAACCGAATGGAATGACCTGCCCAAAGCCCAGACCTGAACCCTATATAGAACCTCTGGGACGAGTTGGATAGCCGATTCAAGAGTTGCAACAACCGTCCAAAATTGGTGAAGGAACTTACATGTCTTCTCCAAGCTGAATGGAAGAAAATGCCACTAGCCGTCATACAAGGACTTGTGGAAAGCATGCCCCGGAGGGTTGAGGCCGCAATTACTTCTCGTGGAGGCTCTACCAACTATTGATTGTGAATAAATTTTGTTTTTCTTTTCTATCACAGATGCCCAAATACTTATTGGTAGATAGTGTAGTTGTGTGAGATTTGGAATTTACTGTGTGAGATTTCGTGACAGCGCCGCAGTGATCTTGTATTGAGACAGCTAACTTTGAAGTTAAGAGGCCTGGGTTCAATACCTGGTCCTTCAACATGTCCCGTTACTACGATAAGTATAATTTCCTTCGATTAGTGAAATTTCCTTCGATTCGATACCTGTCCTGGTAGAAGATAGTCACCACGAAATCTGGGGAGAACATTGGTGTACTTAGGAGAAATACGTATGGAATACTAAGGAGGGAAAATATCAGTGTCATTAAAAAAAGAATAAATAAATACACGCTGTACAACTTCCTTGCCCAAGAGCAAATATTTCATGCTTTGACCACAAAAGAAGTGAGAGAAAACGAGCGGCTTGGAATTTGCAAAATGAAATTATCTCACATAGCCGATATATGAACGGAAAGGTATCTTTTTCAAACATTTTATGAGAGTAAAGGATCATATTTACTCCTAAAAAACCCACAAAGTTCCTAAAGGGTTACCCTATTTACTTTCAATTACGTTTGTGCAAGAAGCTCATACTGTCTTTCTTGAATAAAAAGTTTTGGTGAGATGAAAAAATCCTAGTAAAAGAGACATAGAAGAGATTGACAAATTTAAATGATATATTTCAGTACAAATGTGTTTGAAATATTATAGTTATTTGCTACTTCCGTGGAAAATCCGAAAGATGCTCTGTAGTTACTGGCGCTCTCCCAGTAAGCATGTTTCATAGGCATGCATGTCAGATTTTAAACAGATTGGACAAAAGCCCACATTTAGCGAAAAAAAGGTTCTTTCCCATCATGAAAATGACCTGGTTCATTCATCTGCAATTACTGCGGGAATAACTGTTAGAATTAAGCTACGAAAAATTTCCCCATCCTCCTTTTTGACCAGATTTGGCTTCCTCGGACTACTGCCTTTTTCCTAATAAGAAAATATTTCTTGCTGGCCAGAAATTTGCCTCCTATTCAGAAGTTATTAGTGAAACATTTTCATTTCTTTTGCAGATTTGGACAAGTCTTGCTACTTTATGTAAGAGATAAAAAAAAAGCTTGAAAATCGTTGAACCATTTGGAAACACCTCAAAAGAAATTATGTAGAATGATAAATAAAATGTTTAAAAAAAATATTTTTCATTTTTTTGCATGGATTTAACGACCCTCATATCTATATATATAAAGCAGTTTCCGCAACTGACTGATTGAATGACTGACTGACTGACTGACTGACAGATAACACACAGACCAAACCGCTGTACATAATGGGTTGAAATTTTGGACGTCGATTCTTCTTATAGTGCACTAAGAAAGGTTTTTGAAAAACTCAAATAATAATCTGAGGGTTATAAAATTTATATCACAAGAAAGATCATTAAAATTCCTTTAAAATGATATCTGTTTCGAATCTTTACCTTCATATTCTGATTTTTGGTAAATTTTTAAATATTAATTTTTTGAATTTAATTTATTAAATGCTGATCACGTAGTTTCTTTTGTTTATGTCATAATTTAAATTAATTTGCGTCACGTGCACAACAACGAAATTAATTGACAAAAAAATTAAATAAGGTAAAAGATCAAATTTAACCACTAGACTAATTGAGATGAAAGATTTTTAAGAATTTAATTCAAATTAATATATTTTATGAATATTTAACATACAAACTAATTTCATACGTTGACCGTTGTATTTATTATAAATTTTTTTGGCATTAATTACATAAATTGACCGCTGTATTTAATTTGAATGTACTCCGTAGCGAAGCACAGGTATTCAGCTAGTAACGTATAAAAGGTGTCGTATGTTCCTGTTGCAGGCACATCTTAAAAGATATTTTAAAGCCTGTTTGGCATTTCTACTTTAAAAAAAGCATCCATAAATATTTCATTTTGCATTTAAAACAGCCAATAAAATTAAGTTTTCCCTTCTCAACTTCTATGTAGCTGATTTCACTTTGCAGAAGAGCCTCTATTTACCCTAGGGAATTGATTATAAATATAAAAAGTTTTACCTTTACACATTTAAGAAAAAGATTAGGCTATATTATCGTCAAAAAGGATGTGTTAGTGTTTTATTTAATCTAATAAGGATGCTAACTTTTATATATACCAGACATAGCCCATGAAAGTCATGTTTTAAAAGTGATTAGTTTGTTAGTTTGAAAGAATTTTAACTATAATGCAAGAAAAATTAATCAGAAATTTGAATATTTTTCAAACATTCTGCATATTTAGATACTTGATAAAGGAGAGAAAAGAGCTTGATATGAAAGCCTCGAATTTCTCTAAACTTCTAAACGAGCACGATTTTATTTTAAAAATCCCATTCTAACAAAATTGCAAGCAAAAATGTATTTGTACCTATCACTCTATAAAATATTTTGAAGCATAGTGTGACGACGCTTGTAGTTTTACACATTTTCTTTTCTTTTTGGAAAAATTATTTTTTCTTTTTACCTTTTCAAATATTATGTAGCGAATTTCTTCCAGAGGAGGAGAGTTAATCTGATTAGGTAAATGAAGAAAGGGAAAGTGATATAGTATATCACGGAAAATTTATCTTAAAGAAATTTGAATTTGAAAATACTTTTAAAATTATTTCTAACTTTTTTAAAAATGCAGAATAAAATCAACAGAAGAATTAAATGCAGTAAATTTCCTTCTGTGCTCTCAGTAAAATTTCTTGTAAATCAGCCTGTAAGATTATAAAGCAGAAAATAAAGGATTCTTTTATTTCTGACCTCCAAAACCGTATTCAAAATAACGTCTGGCGCCAGATCCTGAATGGTCTTCCCGATGGCCCACATGAAATTGCAGTTGCTGCTTTCAAGATTGCAACTGAACGCAACTGCCAGGCTGTGCCTTTAAATCGAACGGGAATTTTTCTAGCTCTATATGCCCTCTTTGCAATTCCGACAACATGGAAGGTAAGCACATCATGTCTTGTTCTCCCTGAACTGAGCGTTCTCTGCACAGACATTATTGGGAGGACTGTGAACGCATGAGGATTTTTTCTTAGTCTTTTCTTGTTTATGTACTTTCTATTTTCTTCTCCTTTGTAGTTTTGTATTTTTCCCTTTTTTCTGTAGACTTAAGGACACAGGTTTCTGCAATAGCAATAAAAAACAATTAAATGCAGCCAAAGATACAATTTATAAGTTTATATGAGCACGTGAGTAAGCAAACTTAAACCAAGTGGACTCCGGCAATTGATGAAGGTATATTTATATATATATATATATATATATATATATATATATATATATATATATATATATATAAATATATATGTTTATATATATATGTAAATATATGTATATATATACAGTTGGCTCTATGTTTAACGACGCTCTACTTAACGACGATCTCTATTTAAAGACGATATTTACGAGACCCGGCCTCTCCGACGTTATGGGAAAAGTTTTTTTTTTCACAAATTCTGTTTAAGGGTGACCTCTACTTAAGGACAATTTTTCACGGTCCCTTGAAAGTCGTTAAACAGAGAGCCAACTATATATATATGTATATATTTATATATATATATATGTATGTATATATATATATATATATGTATATATATATATATATATATATATATATATATATATATATATATATATATATATATATATATATATATATATATATATATATATATAAACATGTTACAGTAAAAGTAATAAACTGGTGATTATATATAATAACCGGCAATTATACATAGTCACTATTAATGCCTGTAAATATTATAAATAAATGAAAATTTATCAAATTAACCGGTTTGTTTACATAATTCCCAACTCGTAATGTCAAATGTAATAAATATGATGACTGATTCAGCCAGTAGAATACAGTGCAGTGTTTTCAGTAGTTTCTAGTTAGAAGGATATTCTCTCGTTGGACACTATGGCGGGAGAGGCCGCGAAGAACAATAATTTACAATTAAAGAGTCAATAAGTGGTTAATTTAAGTCACATGAATCTAGCCTGAAAGAAATTTGAATGAGGGACTGACAGGGGTTGTCAAATGAAATTCATACATTTATTTTGAACTTATAAAAAACAGTTACATATAAAAAAACAAACTAATCCAATTTTCTTGTGGAAAAAAAACATTTTTTCAAATAACGTTATATGCTACTATTACAAAATACTAAATATTTTATGTTTATTTATTTAGACATATTGGACTGTTAAAACATTTAGAATTACAAAGTTTGCCATATTTTTACATTTGCAGTTATCAGACTCGCATTATCCCTTGCAAACACATCGCTGATATCCCTGACCTCCAGAAAGGGATGATTGTCTAACACATTCTCGAAGTGATATTCGTAGATATGGAGCATCGTCAAGCAAAATAAATTTTTCTTCACAAATTGTGAACTGATTTCTGGTATACAACTGTGAAAATCTTCCTTATTGTGTTCCTAACTGATAAAAGTCTTCATTACGAGCTTCTAATATCACCGCTAATAAATTTCGTGGATCACTTCTTGCTCTGTCAACGTCTGGTACTCGTAGTTTCACTGTGTCACCAACTTTACCAGAAGGAAATTTGACTTTCAAGATTTGTAACTTTCAACATTTCCTTTGTCTGTGATTCTAAACATAGGGACTTTAGAATCACAGACAAACTTTAGGACTCATTCTATGTTTTCTTACTTGTTCTTGCCTGCTTAAAATATCTGTCTGGATTAAAGGGACCACTGCTTCTTTTTCTTTCTGAGTCCCAAAATCAACTTCAGGTGGAGGATCATTTTGCAATAGATCGTTATTGTCCATATCAGAATCATCTTCCATTTTGCTATTGGTGTTTTTGGAAGTGTTATTAACTGTCTCGATTAAAGCCTGAAGCTCTTATTCAGTTCTAAGATGTTCGATAGTCATTCGGGAAAGACGACGTTTTCAAGCCTAATTTTGCAGGCTTCCCAAACATTGGTTCATAAGGAGTAAACTTGATGCCTTGATGAAATGCTCTATTTTTCATAAGTTGCACAGAGCGTAACCCTTCGGACCATTTACTAGTTTTACTGCTTAGCAACTGTTACGAATTGTAATAATAGATGGTGCTTTGTGCCCTTTGTAAAATGAATAAAAAGAAGAATGTACGTCGCACTCCTTAAATTGCAAGTTGCTGTGTACGAGTAGGTGCTTGTTAAAATAAAGTGACGCTTGAGAAAATGGCTCCAGAGTGTAGTTGTTTCTTGAGTAAGTTTACTGAAAGTTTGTCAGTTTATAAACAGCAACCAAGAACTTTCAATCACTCTTCAGCAACCAAGTATTTTCAATATCCTGGCTGGCACGCTCGACCGAATCTTGAGTTTGGCTGTGGCTAGGTTTTCCGTGCACAGTTTTCAGATCCAGCCGCACTGCACAAACTTCTTGTAAGATTTTGCTACTAACCTCACGGTAATTGTCACTTTGCGGTACACTGAGGGCTCCAAATATAGTAAAAATATCAATACGGTGATATGCAACCTCTTCTGCACGTTTGCTTTTTAGGGCTCGCAACTGTACGAACTTCGTCAAGTGGTCTTGATAGACAACTATAAACTTAAAGCCATTATCTGATTGCGACTGCATGTCAGTTAGGTCTACCTGGTATCTTGAGTTCATCTCTTGAAAGACCGTTGCCTACCAACAAGTCCTTTCTTGGGTACCTTGGAGTTTTTTTGACAACTTTCACACAAATTTAAATGACAAATTTAAATCTTCGGTAGTAATGTTTTTGTACTTTTTTAAAGTTCTTTTAACATGCTGTTTCTACCATCATGGCCCATTGATAAGTATTCCTCATGAATATAGGTAAAAAGTTCTTCAAAGAACACTTAAAATCTAACATTGTAGCTGTCTTTACTTTCGGGAAAGATAAGTATTTCAACATTGCTTTCTTTCATTACTTCGTATCATTTTAGTCTTTGATAATCTCCTACTTTTTCCCCCACTACTTTTGTTTTTACTATTGTTCCCTTTTTTCAACAAGTCATCATAACTTTCTTCCGTCAAAAAAACCATTGTTTGCTTTCTTAGTATCCATAATAGTAACTAACTTGGAATTAAAACGTTCAAGTATACCAGCCATTATTCAATATTTTATAAAATACGAGAGGGTAGCGAAAAAACTTCTAGCCGCCACGAGATTAGAACTACTACTGAAATCACATGATGTCACGTGTTGATAGAAGCCATTTTTTAATTTAAAATCATTTTTCATCGGCTGTGCAAACTGAACGAATTTTGGTAAATTATGTACTTTTATCACATATACCATTACGAGTTGGGAATTATGTAAACAAACCGGTTAATTTGACAAATTTTCAATTATTTATCATATTTACCAAATTTAGTGGTGATTATGCATAATAACTGGCAATTATATATAATCACCGGATTAATCACATTTAGCGTAATATATGTTTATATACATACATATATATATATATATATATATATATATATATATATATATATATATATATATATATATATATGTGTGTGTGTGTGTGTGTGTATTGATATCGCCGAGAGAAAAATATATTTTGATTATGTATTGTATAATATTTTAAACTTATTATCTGCTGTACTAATTTGAAAATTTTTTCCAACTGTGTGTTATTTTTGAAAGCTAGAAGCTGTGATTGGTGTGGTAGAAATAGGAAAATATCAACTATGTGCTACTAGTTCTAGTGTTCATAGAGATAATGTAATTCTTACCTACAACAGTGCTTTGCCGCTATTTAAACTCCCGATAAACATTCTGCTTGACCAAGATCCCGCCAGAAACGTTTCGGAAGAGAGATAATAAATCCAAGGACTCATTTTTTAATTTAAAAAATGAACTGTGTGTTATTTTTATAAATGACACAATTGCAAAAAATGTTTCTGAATCTTGGCAATAATCCACGATATTTCATTTTTTCTCCCCCTCCCCCCCCCATCAGATAATTCTTTATCGTGTTTCGTTCTGACCAAACCTATGTTTTGACAACATAAAAAGAAATTTTTATCCATTGTTAGTAGAGTTGAAGATCTAAATTTATTGCATTCATCCATAGCACAAGTTTCATATTTTGTGATGTTTCTTTTAAAATAATTCTCTTTATATAGCCTTTGTGCAAGCTGTCGGGTTACCAAAGTTAAGCATTCGATCATTTTTGCTTTTCTTTTTGGAAGAAAGTTATCAGTTACGCTTGCGTTTGAACATAAGTGTCTTTTTTGTTCTTTTCTCGTGAACAAAAATTCTGCTCAGTATATTATTTTAGAGTATAATTCATTCTCTTTGCTGATTGTCGTTATCTTAGAGGAAAGAAAATCATGGGTAAAATATCCGATGCTAGTCACACATGATACAATTCAACAATATTAAATATTCTGCAAAGTAATTGCAAACGTATTATATTTACAGGGTGAGGTAGAATGGTCTCCCACATTTCTGAAAGTCACTTGCAAGAGAATGGTGGGGGGAAGAGCGCTGCGGGAGGTGGCAACAGTTCCAGCGGATATTCTAGTTTCCAGCAGACACCATGAGTTGGTCCGTTGAACATCAAGGTTTGGTTACTGAAGCTTTATTTAACCCTTCAGGGGGCGCGCCAATTTTTGGAGCACCAGCAGGCGCGCGTGGCACAAAGTGCAACGCCTCTTTCAACCTTGATCATTCCTTTTGTAATAAACTTTTTTTTCAAATTGAAAATAATAATTCTGCGTTTTATGACAAGATATAAAATTCTTATAATATTGAGATATATTTATAATTAAAGGCCAAAGAATGCAGATACAATATAGCCTTATTTCAAAACTGTTCGGTTTATTGGATCTAAGGAGAACTTGTGAATTGATTCCTATTTATGTCCAAAAACCTAAACAGCAATCAGAAAGTCCATCTTCGTGATATGCTGGTTTGCCGGGCAATAGCTGCACATTGGATCGACTACATCAACTACTCCTTTTGTCGTATTGTAATCCAGTATAATCGCTGGTTTACCACGGTTAAACCACAACTACCAATGAATGGAAAGAAATACAAGGGTCAGAAAATCAGAGCTGCATTAGGAAGAGTGTAGCTATAAATTGAAACTGCTTAGAACATTCAAATCTTATATGTAAAAACAAACCATTCAAAATTACGAAAATGTTGCACTTTATACATGTGCGCGCCCGCTGAAGGGTTAAAAACAACGATTGTGTAACCACAACATAGAGGTCATTTAGGACTCGATTCGGGCTGTATGCAATTGATGCCGTTCTCGATCAATAAAGAATCCTGCGAAGGGTTTCTAACATAAGAGCAAGTCGGTCTGCATTACAAAGGAAACCAAGTGGTTATCCTCGGAACATTAAACACCTGAATGTGTGTACCAAGTCAATAAGTCCGCTATTCATGAGCAAATGCAGGGGACATCGTGAAAATGTAAATTTTGCTAGAGTTCTTTTAAGAGGAAGTTTAGACGACATTAAAATCTCGAAATGTCAGTATGAGAGAAATGGCAGGAAACAGCATTGCATTGTGTTATCTTTATGGGAAAGGGAGTTTGACCGAAGAAAAGTATATAAATTGAAATTATAAAGAAAATGTGAAATGAAAGAAGAGCTAAAGGATAAATTAAAAGGTATTGCATACAGGAAAGAGGATAAAAATATTTTAAAAATCTATACTATGATCAGATAGACACAAATACACATATAATCTAGTAAGTCGATAGAAAAAGGTATATGACTTTTGCACAACAGCTCAAATATCAACACTTTTTTTAAAGGTAATAGTTCAACTTTCCCTGGATTTTATATATTTTGTTACGATTCCTGCGATATTTTGCATTATTATTGCTAGGTTGATTCATAAATTTGGTTACAACTGATTCTTTCACAAAAATTAAAAATGCAATTTGCGATAATTTCTTGGTAAACTACTTTTGCATTTAACTTACAGAAACAGAGAATGCCCACAAAAATATTAATTCAAGGTATAAATATATTTTATATGCATTGAATGGCAGTTCTCAAGAGCATCCTGCAGAGAATATTGTATTGGAAGGAAGTATATACAAAATGTCCAGTGACAGAGTTCTTTGAAATTCGCTTTGACGAAAAAACCCTGAAGGTAAAAGAAACCGCTTTTTCCCAAACTGCTTGAGGTAGAAATTTTCCCCCCACTTTTCTTCTCGTAGAGCAAATATCTGTGGCCTGAAATATGGAGAAAAAGCTTTAAATTTTCAACTTCTTGTTGTTCTGTGCTTATATTTGAATTTTTTCTTACACAGAAAACTTTGCTGTATTCAAACAGCGTATTCATATGCGTGAATTATAGTAGAATTGGTGATAATTCATTTGTCTATATAAATAGGTTTTATGTTCATTAAATAAAATAGATTTCCTGTGCTGAATAGTTTTGATTGCTAATCATGTAGTATATATATATATATATATATATATATATATATATATATATATATATATATATATATATATATATATATATATATATATATATATATATATATATATATATATATGGGAACGATTGCAAAGCAGCCCTGAGTAAACGAGGCGACGACAGTGCCATCCCGCGGAGAGAGGTGTTACTCGGGAGGTGACCCCTGGATGCCGACGCTGACGGTCGTGCGAGTAAAGGGCAGACGGCCCTGTAACTGAAGTTTGGGCAAGACGGCCCCTAGAGGTATATTTGTATTTTTCAGCGACTGTTGTAAAGACGTTACCTTGATACTCAACTCAACTCTTTATGTATATATTAATTTACTACTTTTATATCTAATCAAGTTTAAATATAGATAATTTCCAAAATTACATGTCGTATAGTGAAGTTATTGATGACTTAAGAATTCGCTTCCCACATATATATATATATATATATATATATATATATATATAAATTTCAAAATACTAGTAAGGCAAGTAATATGCAAATAATTTTTGATATGAAAAAACAATGCGTTAAAATTAACTAATTTTACACACAGTGGCCAAATTTTCATACGATTGTCAAGTCTTTGAATGCATAGTAAGAGATATAACTGAGATATCATTGCCTGAGATCGTATAAGACAAACCTTTATACATCAAAGTAGATTTTAATGATGGAGGCAGAGAAAGTAGTAAATATCGTGGATTGTATTTAATCGGGTTTTAGAAAACTAAAACCATTCTGAATTAACGCGCCTCGGTTGTAAAGTTGAGCATTTATTGTGTACCCAGGAACCGCGATCTTTGACCTAGCCTGTAATCTGGCCTCCACAACATGGGTTAGTAGACAGATTTCAGGGGGCTTTAGAATTTATATTACAATAAAGATTTCTTCGTACTTGGCGACCTGGATTGGATTTCATCCGCCATGTTGCGATGTCTCTTTATTGTTTGAAACAAGAGTACATCTGCTAATGATCATTAATTATTTTCATAAGTTTAAATTGAATCATGTCAACTGCACAACAAAATTTCTAAAATCAAGGATAAACTGCTAGCTTATAGAATGATAATACAAATACTTCTTTCCAGAATCTATTCTTTTTTATTGTTTTTTAACTTATTTAAGTAATTGCTTCTGCATCTAAATAAAATAAACATAATTAGGGCGGCGAGATAAAATCCAAAAAGAGAAATTTCTTAATTGAATTTTGTTTGAAAATATTTTTAACAATGCAACTTAGGAAGCATCACTGTCTGATAAAACATCGTCTAAAAAACTTAATTGTTTGCTTGGTCCAGAAAAACAATACAGGATCACGCTGGTAGTTAAATTACTTGCAAAATACAACTTTGCGGTCATTATACTAATGTGTTTTACCAATGCGAAAAAAAGAATGTATAATTAGTGGTGGATTATCACAAATGCAAAAAGGGTAAATTTTTTTTCTTAGCTCACACGAGACCACCATATTTGCATCCGCATCTCTACCCAGGGTTGCCAAAAGATAGCTATCAAATCTCGATTTTATAGCGGCGGGGCGTACGAGATAATGACATAAAAATTAGTAAATTATTGTCGAATTTTATATGGAATTAAAAAAAGTTTTTATATCAGTTTTAAGGGAACGATTTATATTAATTAAAAACACATAATATAATTTGTGAACATTAATTATTCAAGTTTTTTGGATTGCACTCTTAAATAATTTGAACTATTTGCCTTTTTTTTCTGATAAATGGATTAAAAATGTTAACAAATGGTATTTATGGGGGTTGTATACAAAGAAAATGTTCATTTGAAGATGGAAAAATTGCAATACGGAGGAAAAATAAATATAAAAACTCCGTTCATTATAATTTTGGAATTTTATGCAGAGAATTTTTGCGTACATTGATTTCAATAAATGGCTACGTTGTTTTTTATAATATTATAAGCTTATACTTTTTCCATTTTTTAGATACATATTTATAATGTACAAGGATAAAATATTCTAAACAATGGACCATAATTGACTTTTTCCGATCTTATTTCCTTTATTACATTTTTGGTACAGATTTCTTTATACTAGTTATTACAAAATATTTAGTGAATTACCTGGTATTAAACATTTAAATCAGAAGTAATGAATAAACGTTAAGTATTTTTACAGTACTTAAAGATATAGGACTCAATTTAAGAATTTGAACTAAACAGGTATTTATGCTTAAATCCAGATATATTGTTTTCAAAAAAGTTTTTGTTAAAGTTAACGTTTTCCTTATGGGGTGAGCTAGCATGTATCCCAATAAAACGGGCCCAAGAATGAATTTATATATATATATATACATACAGTGGTACCTCGACTTACGAGTTTTTAATTCGTTCCATAACGGAGCTCGTAACACGAAATACTCGTATCTCGAATCAATTTTCCCCATTGAAATGAATGGAAATGCCATTCATTCGTTCCCGGCTCCCTCCAAACACAGCAATTTTTGGTTACATGTTTTTAAATAAGAAAGATGTTCTTATAAATGACGAACGTTGTATTAAAACGCAATATAACAGAATGTACGGCAACAAACTTGTTTTTTTAAGTGTAATGTACAACATTTAACTTGGAGATCAGACTTGAAGATGCTGATGAAAGAGGAGGAGAAAAGCTGAACTGAAAATTAAATCTTATTCGTTGATTTTTGATATTTTCACCACATTTTCCTCGCTTTCGCTTTTATTACGAGATACCCTCTTAAAGTGAGACACGGAAGCTGAGCGATTGTTGTATCGTTCACTGGGATGTAATGTCCAAATTCCTCTTTCTGAGAATCCGAAAATCGTTTTCTCAGAATCCGTAGAAGGAGAAGAGCTTGAGATCCTAGGACCAAGGTCATCCCATCCCCTAGAACCCATGGCGAGTACCAGTGTTGGGGAGGGAATTGAAGCTATCTCTCTGCAAGAGAGGGAGGACGCTGTTCGGTTTCGCTGTTCGGAGGGTGACTCAAGTGTGGGCAGAGCGAGCTGCCCCGGGTGATAATTGTTGAGTGTTAATCTCTAGGTTTTAGACTCGATAGTAGTCTTAGAATAATATATATACAATTGTATAATAATTGTACATAAAGGTTGTAAAGATTATATGCTTCTCGTGTTCTCATTTGATGAGCCCATGGCGTTCGCTGCGCAAACTAGCTCTCGGGTATCTGAAGCTTGCTCGTAAGCCGAATTTTAGCTCGTAACTCAATGCAAGAATTCTGCCGAGAGAATGCTCGTATCTCGAAAAACTCGTAAGTCGAGGTACCTATATATATATATATATATATGTCTTCTTTTCCAATGTGGCAGACTGTTAGTTGGACATTATCCGTACCGTCATATGACACTGCGGTTTTGCTGGCCACTTTTCTGGGAGCACCGTATAGGTGGACCAACATTACACTCCTATGGGCCGGTCCCATAATTTTGAACCGAGTCAAGTGACGAGACCAGAACACTTGACCCCGCACCTCCAGAGGTAAATTTGAGAACTTGGAGGACATTGCAGCCACGCCCTATTTTACGTTCCCCGGCTACCATTAGTGAACACGGCGGTGGATTTTGTCAGCCACCGGTGTCGAACCCGCAACCCTCAGATCACTGGTTCGACGCCTTTGCCAACCGGGGCCACCGATATATATATATATATATATATATATATATATTATATGACAGTCCTTGGCTTTGCCTGCTATTATGTCGTTTGCAGTCTTCTTGTTTTATAATCCATGGCATAGAGGTAAGGCATTCACTCAAAAATGACTGAGCATCGTATCAAATAAGTAGAGTTTATTCAGTTCGATTCCATATAGACCACCTCTCCAGATCTACGCATTTCATTATTCGCCATTTCTTTTTTAGAGACGCGGCGAAACACACACCCGACAGCATCGACTTTTATCCCGCGCTCTGCCAAAATTCGCTGTCAGCTCCGCGCGCCAACTCTCCCTGCACATGCGCAGAGCCCAAACTAGACATCTTTCAAGGATAATTATATAAGATTTCCTCTTCGAACGTTTAAACCACACACGCTCCAAGATTATATAATGAAAAGGGGAATTTCCCTTTCCCAAATTCGCGTCTTGAAAAACGAACATTTAGAGGCGAATTACGCCACGAATATAATTTAATTCCCAAGCCCCCTTTAATTTGCATTGATTATTCCCTTCCCAACTTAAGTTTTGACATTATATATATATATATATATATATATACACACACACATATATATATATATATATATATATACATGAATAAATACACACACACACATATATATAACCCCCTTAGTAACCGTTGTTACAAAGGGGGGGGGGGTATGAAATTTCCCGTTCTAAAGAGGGATTTGGAAAAATGGGCCCCGTAAGCTAAAGGTTAAAAGCCTTAGGAAGCAAACATTCTGACATGCTTAGATATGCACTTTTATAATTTATCTGCAGTAATTTACGTATTGTATGAAGATGAGAATTATCTGAAATCAAACTAGTTATATAATTATGGAATTCTGAATTTGTTAGTTTGCGCAATTTCTCTTTATTTGCAGAAATACGGTATATGTAACATGAGAAGAAATCGAAGTAATTTTCTTTCTAAGGGGGTCTTGGGTTACTGAGTTTTAGGTATCTTTAAATATATTTCATACTGCATTATTCATCATTAAATGTAGGCGAAAGATTGCTGGTTCATTTGAAATTCGAGAATAAGCATCTGTAGTTTCAGAAAGGAATCTTCAGTTTCAAGCAATTTAATTTCTTTAAAAACGCTTTATGTGCCCCTGAAGGGAAAAATGATCAAATACCTTGGAAAATGACAAATGAAAGAAAACTGTCATCAACCAAAGCATTCCTTGATTACCAAACAGAAGCTTTTTCTCAGGATAATGAGAAACAATAATTTCCTGTTCATGAAACTAAAATAAAATTGGATTTAAATATTTAAATGCTTTTCTCCAAATAGAGCTTCATTTGGGCGTAATATTCAAATTAGGTAATGTTCTTCACAGTCCATCATTCAAAGGGTTTACTTGTGCGTACCGCGAGGTATTATTGCTACTTAACTTACCAAACTATATCATGTGTTGTTGTTGCTAATGTCTCCTGGTTGGAGGTTCCATTCACCAGGTCCTAATAGACTATTGGGGGGGAAAGGGGTGGCTCCTGTTTTGAATTAGCACCACAAGGGTCGGAGTCCGACTTGGCTAAATGACTGGTCCCGTAGTCATTTAGCCAAGTAGTCCCGTATTTTGAATCGAATTTTGGTGCGGGGTCAAGTGACGAGACCGGAACACTTGACCCCGCACCTCCAGAGGTGGGTGGGCCAAAATGGTAGGCCAAATGGTCCACCTTGCCCACATATCATGTTTTAAAGTGGTTAGGTCTAACTGGTTTTATCAAAAGTTACGAGTTATTTCCTTTTGAAAACTTCAAATTCTAAATCGAGGAAAATTGGGCTGCGGTTATCACAACCGTAGTAGGCATAATATCGACAATAAGATAATGATAAATTTATTTTTATGTTTCCCGATGATATTTCCCAGTATAAAATAGGTCTATTGCAAACACATATACAAACAATTTGTTTCTTTACATTAAAAATTTTAACATTTTTAAGCTGAGAAATTTTTTTTCATGTTTTCGATAATACACAATGACGTAAATTAAAATTTAGGATAACTTGACCTTTTTTAATTTATATCTATAATCTATATAACTATCGCATCGAGACACTATTTTAATAAAGCATTTATCCCATGTTTGCTGTTTTTATCAGACTAAAAATTTAAATATTCTGGATAACGTGTATGAGATAATTTCTTATTGTCTATAACAAACACATATAGTAATAAATTAAAATTTATAACTTTTTTCATTAGTTTTCCTTATTTTTAGAACATCGAGGATCTGGTTTAATAATAAATGCAAATTTTTATGTCACTTTTTGATGATTAAAAGTTCTGGATATCCTATGTTAGGCTTTTACGCTGTTTGTAACAAACACACGTGGTAGTAAATTGAAAATTAGTGAAACTTGCCCAAAATTCTGGACATCCTTAGTAAGGCATTTACACTGTCTACTACATACATATGTGGTAGTAAATAGAAAATTAGTAAAACTTGTCCAAAGTTCTGGATATCATATGTAAGGCATTTACATTGTCGATTACAAACACATGTGGTAGTAAATTGTAAATTAGTAAAACTCGTTCAAAGTTATGGATATCACATGTCAGGCCTTTACACTGCCTGTATAAAACACATGTGCTATTAAATTGTAAATTAGTAAAAACTTGTGGAAAGTTCTGGATATCATATGTAAGGAATTTGCACTGTCGATTACAAACACATGTGGTAGTAAATTGTAAATTAGTAAAACTTGTCCAAAGTTATGGATATTACATGTCAGGCCTTTACACTGCCTGTTAAAAACACTTGTACTAGTAAATTGTTATTTAGTAAAACTTGTGCAAAGTTCTGGATATCATATGTAAGGTATTTGCACTGTCGATTAAAAACACATAAGGTAGTAAATTGAAAATTAGTAAAACTTTGTAAAATTTTATATCCGTTTTCTTGAAATGTCATGCAGCGAGACACATTTTCGATAATAAACTAATAGCTTTTTTTGCTGTTTTCTATTATTAAAATCTCTAAAAGTTTTAGACTGACATATATAAGACATTCTCTCCGTCTAAATTAACGCGTAAAATAGTAAATTAAAATTTTGAAAAAACATTAATTTTCTTACTTTTTTATCAATTTTCTTTATGTCTCGCGCACCTAAACACTATTTTAATAATACGTTTACCCCTTTTGTTTTAAAGAAAAGTCTCGCAGAGGATAAAACCAGCGGTACTTATAGCAGGAGCCATTATTGAAAAAATAAACATCGACTGTTTACTTATCTCTTTCATTGTGTCACACATTTTCCCCCTTTGGCAAAACTAAGTAAAATATTTGCCTCAAATAATATTCTAACAACGAGAAAGAAACGCTTAAGGGAAAAAAATTATCTTCTTTCGTCACGTAAAATTAGATAAATAAAAGAGGTGTTTTTGATACAGTTTCAATAAACGCTTTCAATCGTTTGACAGTTTTGCTAGTCAGGCAGTTGATTAATTTCTCCTTATTTTCCGTTGTTATGCAAAACTAGATGTTTGCATATATTAAAAATACAAGACAAAAAAAAACTTTTCAAGTGAACTCAGGCATTAGTAAAGAGAAATTTTTGAAATACTGTTGTAAAGAAAACTTAAGGCTACTGTGAACTAACCCTATTGGATTCGCTCACCTCAATGTTACCCTATGGAGAAAATGTGTCCATGGATTGCAGACTTGGATTTGAAGATTAAAAAAAAATTGTACTCTCAAATACAGAAAGACTTTTTACACCTTGGAGCATTTTTCGTTTAAAAAATGCAAATTATATTTTAATAGTTAAGGTATTCGAAGAAGAAAAAAAATATGGTATGATGTGCTTTGAATGCTCATAAATTCCTTTGGTGAACGAAATTTATAAAATGAATCCCGTTTCTAGGTGCAGAAAAGTTCAGGCTATCTGAAAATACCAATTTTTATCGGAATATCATCATTTATGTAGCTGTAAATAGTAGACACATTTTCTCCATAGGTAAACACTGAGGTGGGCGAATCCAACGGGGTTAAATATAATTAGAATAATTTAAATTTTGCATTGATTTTGAGCAGTTGCAAGCAAACGCTACATGCTTTGTTTAACAGTTTTACTTGGGTAATAATATGCCAGATTATTATTACACCAAAATTACTATCGAAGAGAATAGAGAAATGATATGATGCCAAGCAAACGTAAAAAGAAAAGCCAAACGCAAAACACTTTCAGCACTAGAAGTTCAGCTGAAACGAAATTCGTATTAAGAAATAAAATGACCATACAGGAAGACTGTCTGTACGGCGATTTCTCGCCACTTGTCTACGAATAGAGTTTTTCTTTGTTAAATTAGCAATAAAGAATTAGAGGTTATAAAATATTAATGTACCCATCGCATGACATTACGAAGAGACTGATAAAGGTTTCCCCAAATTTGAATACTTCGAAAAGATTTATCTATAAAAAGACGAAAAGGCATAAACGTTTATTGAAGATTAAAAAATAATTTACTCTAAAATTCGCAGCCTTGATTAATTTTTTAAAACGATATATGGCGGTGAGGGCATTAATCACAGATTAAGAATCTGTGATTTACAATGTACGTAAACAAAATAAAATATTTTTCCAGTTTCATTTTTGTTTGTTTGTTCAGATAATAATATGGAAATATTTTGTTAGAATTGCAATTTCAATGAGGAAAAGAATCTACATTGTAAAAGAGGTCTGTCGGTAGAATCGATGCCATTAGGCATATCATGTTTTCGTGCTGTACTGCGAATCATTTCCAGCCTGAAATTCTAGATGGAATTCAACAATACTGAAAATTCTCTCCTCAAATAAATAGAAAACAATCAACAAATTTATTCCCTTTTCGATTACTTGGCTAAACGACTCTAAACAAGATGTGGATATGTTTACTGGAAATATTAATGACTCATTGAACCCTGAGGTTTGATGACTGCAGAGCCATCTTTATACCAATAATTAATCGCAGTTGGGTTATCTAACTCTGAATTTGCAATAAACGTATGTTAACATTCACTTTCTTCTTTATCGATGGGTTCATTCAAGTAACTGTGTCCTTTCCCGTACACTCTGTATGTAAAAAAGTTGCAGTTGTGAAAATATTCTTTGATTTTCATCGCATTTTGTTTTTTGTTGGTCATGTGGTCAAGTTCATAACAAGTTTCTGACATATTACATTTTAATATACAATTTCATAGTTTTGAAACTAAATAATTAATATATAGCATATCAATACTTTGACGCGATACAAGCGAACTTATCTTTTAATTAGTCGCCGTTAGAACTTCTCAAAAGCCTTGGAGAGAAAAATTATTTAGTGTCTCTCAATGGCCCAGACATAAAATAACTAGTTTAGACTAGCTACTGGCCTTCACTGTCTCCTGGAACATTTACACCGTTTCAACATTGTTTCTAGTCCTTTCTGGAGACTGTGTGACTTGGGACGGGCCATGAACTGTGAACACTTGTTTCATTGCCCTGCATTGACTAAACGTTCTCTTGAAGGCCGTTACTGGGAGGCCAGGGGACTTCTAGATTTATAGACTATTTGCTGTAGCTTTTTAAAATTTTTGTGTTGTGTTTTTTTTTGGCTGTAGTTGTCTTTTTAATCTGAGCCATTGGAAATAAGTAAAAAATCTTTTAATTAGTTCTCTTTTTTCTCTCCAGCTGTTCATTCCTTATTGGAAAGACTTCCAATAAATCCTAACAAAACCATCACTATCATTTGATTTACAGAAAAATATTTCTTATGATTTCTTAATTTTATGATATTGTAATGTCTATTCGTAATGAGAATTTGAAGAATTTGGTGTCTTATGGAGATCACTCATGGAGATCACAGAGCCACAATCCTTTAAGAGGCCGGCCCTCCACCAGATGGCTTGATGATTTGGATAAAGACTTCCCTAACCTTGGTGTTAGGGGATGGCGACAGATATCTCTGAATTGGAAATGCTGGAAACGCATAAATGATGCTGCAATTGGGCCCAAGGTATATATAACGGCCCAATGTTCTACCCCGTGGTAGAACATTGGGCTTCGGACAGGGGGTGCTCAGTCAAATCTCGACGCCGCCATAAATTACCTCCGTGTCTAGGCCCGACATGGGCACGTTAAATCTGAAGTCTTTCAATGACGTCAGAGAGGGGGGGAGAAGGAATGATCCCCTCTGCAGGTGCTCTGCCTAAATTGTGCTGGCAGCTTGTTCACGGATAGGGATTCAATCACGGAAGGCCTTAGTTGCTATGTCGGACCCTGTCTGGTGCATTAGAAATTGGAAATGAGGCTGAAAAGTCTTGCAATTGGCTATACTGCCTAGGAAGAAGATGAATGTTTCTTTTTAATTTAATTCTTTGGAAATAGCCCAAAAAATTTCCATCAAAATCTTCAGATATGAATCTGCTGTGAAAAATCATACTTCAAATAACCTTAAAAGAATATTATCTTTTAAAATCAAACGTTTACTGTGGCATTGTACCGCCAAAGTAAAATATTCAGAATGAAAATGAGAAAACAAGTATATGTAATAAGCCACTAAGATTATAAAAGAAAAGAAATTGTATAGAGCGTGTGCTTTATAGCAACTCATAGAGTGTGACATGTTTATTTTAAATATAGTTCTTTTGATAGATTAAAATATTTAATAACTTCATACGATCCCTCCAAAATACCCTTATGTTTCTTAAGCATTTTCATATAAATAATAATATAAATAGAAGTTACAATACTATAATATTTTTCAATTTCATTCACTACTGTAAAATTAGAAAGAGATCTGTTCATATTGCGGTGCAAAGCTGAATTACTTAGATAGCAGATATATATTTTTTTCTTCAGTTCAATGGATCACTTTTTTTTCTTATCTAACACCACTAACTGCCATTAATAATGAAACAACTTTCTATTTTTTAACATTTTATGATCTCAGGGTTTGTTTTTAAAGCACTGAAAATAAAACCACTGAGAGTGTTCTGTGGGTGTTCTTTCTAAATTTATTTTCATAACATTTCCGTTGCGTTAAATGTCACCTGAGTCAACGGACTACTTTATCATTTAGTTTTTATAAGTGCAATATCAATCATCCCCGTATTTTCCGTACTTTTGAAAGAAGTGAATGTTTAATGAAAAGCTTGAAAGAGAAGCTCTTTGTTATAATATGGAACTCTATGTGATTGAAAACTTTTCTTTGTATTTTCAACTTTTTAAATATGTAATTTCAGAAGTTTTATGTGTACCCTGAGGGGATACGGGAAAAATGCATTAAGTTATTTGAAAATATATAAAATTTAACAACTTGTCGTACGTGCATTTCTAAATGAATGTACTGTAACTAAACCGTACCAGCTAAAAAAAAATGATTAAAGACGAAACGAAAAAAATATTTCGTGTGTTCATGTATAGGGTTTCGTTGAAAATGACTCACAAATTTCTGAAGGTCACTGGTAAGGGAGTGGTGATTGTAGGGAGGCACGGAAAGAGGCAACACTTCGGGCGGATTTTCTAGTTGCCAGCAGACACCATGTGTTGGTCCGGTGAACATCGCGGTTTTGTTATCGAGGATTTTTAAAAAACAACAGTTATATAACCACGACGCAGAGTGTTTAGGGCGCGTTTCGGGCTGTATACAACTGATGTTGTTCCTGGTCGAAAAACAATCCTACGATGGGTTTCAAATGGGCAGATGTGTCAACATTACCAAGGAAACCAAGTGTTAATCGTCTGAACTTTAGAACACCTGGAAACGTGCAACGAGTCCGAAAGTCTGCTATTCGTGAGGAACTTACCACCATTTCCTCAGAGATGAACAACAGAGTGGTAGTAAACTTTAGAGAAAGGCTTGGGTAGTGCATCGCAAAATAACGGGCGCCACTTGAGTGATATTATTTTCAAAACCTAGTGGAAATAAAGATTAGAAATAAACCAAGAGTGGCTGAAACCGCAGAAAATTAAGCCAACATCATCCATAATGAGGCATCTTTTTTTTACCTTTGCCCAACATTTCTCCTGTCTTGAGTGTCGAAACAGCAACTTGAGACGGGAGGTTGTAAGCATTTATCTGTTTTTTCAGGCGTCAGGGATCATATAACAGGGTGGGACAATACGTGATTGTTAACAAACATGCGTAGATTAATATGTGTTTATCCAAAAGGTCAAGTTGCTGTATTGTTTAAAATGTTTATTAGTAGACATAAAATGAATTAACTTTGGAAAAGTGTCAAAATGTGTATATAAAATCAAAGAAATACTAATTTGATAGAGAAGTGCTGAATAAATTTTACTTTATATCCTTTTCATAAGTTTATTGACATTATTTCTACGTTTTTCGAAACAATTATCCGTTTCAATAATAAACGAGCTTCATTTTAACTTAGCTCGTTTCGTGACTATATCTAAATAATGAATAAACAAAAAAAAAACGCTAAATATTTTATGTATTTAAAAAGAAAATTTTTATGTAAACACCCAAATTAAATCAAAAGAAAATGCAATGCCTTTCATCTCCTTAAAAGATATAATAACTTAGATCACAAAAACTATCTGTTACATGTTGAATATTTTTTTCAGTGTAATGGGTAAAAGGTGTTTTTTTAAATGACACAATTGTTAAGTTTGAACGCTTTGAAAAATAAAAGAAAAAATAATTCTGAAATCTGAGCACTATTACTACAATATCTGGTCTCAAAGGTGAGATTAAATCAAAATATTTACTTTATACATAAAATAATGTTCAGATCATTAAAATATAAAAAGATATTTATTCCTCCAAGGAATAGAAAACAAGAAAGGAAGAGTGTTTTCTGAAAACGTGGGAAGTAATCAGATTTCGTTTTCTGCTTCAATTTTTAAATGCACTTTTAGACTGAACTATTTGTATTCCGTTAACATTTATTATAGTTTCTTAGAATGAAATACATGCGTTGTACTCTTTGTTCAATATCTTGTAACTTATTTAGATGAAAATAATCAGTTCCAAAAAGCATCGAGTAAAATTAAACCTCTATATTAATTGGTGGATTTAAAATTCAATTCATAGGGGTAATTTAACTTAGAAAAGTTAATGGACGTTTATTAATTTCCGTAACCATCCTCTTTCAAGTTATTATTTGTTTTTTTATAGATAAGAAAATGACGCCAAAACGAAGAAAAAATAAAAGATTTGTTTATTATTTTCAAGAAGATCCTCGAATGAAGTAAAAAAAAATTGCAAAATGTTTGCAGGTACAGTTTTTCTGCGTTGTTTTTCAGACGTCGCTATATGAATCATCCTGAACACAGTCCGGAGCTGGCTTCCTTTTTTATATATCCTGAAAAGCGGTTTGGACCAGTTCATTGTGTATTTCTGCTCCATGCGTGTATGTGATAAAATTTAAAGTAATTTAACTAGCGTCAACACTTTGAAAATCGATAGAGCTAGATGGACAGAGAAAAAAAAATGATTAACAAAAATAAAAGACAGTAATATGCGAACGCTATTAGCTAGTTCTATGCGAGTTGCCCCGAAAAAGATTTATTCGTTGAAAGAGGAAAAAATTTGGAAATTTTGTTATGCTTAAATAATTATTCATTTGTTTAATTCTGTTATTATCGAATAAATTCATAAATATGTAGTAATGCGGATTATGGCACGGAAAATATATTATAACTAACAGAAAAATTTAAGATGAATTTATGTTTCTAAAGCGAATATTAAGGATGCTATTTTTCAATTAGAGGACGCTTGAAAAAGTCTCCCTTTGAATTGGTCAAGATGTAACATCAGTTAGTCTTTAGCAAATTTTCGTTTTTGAACGATTATAGTAATTTTGTAAGGTATACACAAGATTCGATTCACAAGAATCGAACTTTTGAGCGAATGAATTAAAGAAGCTGCTTCAGATATGCTAATTTCGGCATACGCGCTTAGTATAAATACCATGCAGCGTCATTAAAAAAAAAAAGGGTGGTTAGGGTTGAAGAAGGTTGTTAAAGTTGATAGATAAGCGATAGGGAGCTACGAGGTATGCAGCTCCAGTACTATCCTGATCTAGTGCTTAGGGGGCCCGAAGTTTACGTGGCAGTACTGCTGGTTTGACTTAATGTTCGTGAGTATTGAAAAATATATTGTTCTTGAAAGCTGTATTTATATATTCTGTACAAGTGGTACGTATGCTTATTGCTGTAAAATCAAATTCTATATGTGCAACGAATTCAATAAACATTGTTTCATGTATAAACTGTGTTTGCATCAAATTCATTTAGAGTGCCACTTCAAATTATATACACCCAAGTCTGGGTAGAAGTGAGCTATATTCTCTATAATTTTCAATGACATCCTACTTTAAAAGTTTAAAAGCAGATCGTGTGCAAGTGATCTGTAGCTCGAGTTCTTTGAATCCAATCTGTTGTGGTACAGGAATCATCCGTCATCGTACTAGTCATAGCTGGAAGGCTATTTCATAAGCGATTATTGATGAGATATGCAGGTTCTATTGTTTTGAGTGGAAATGAAAGGGAGTGATATTTGTATGCAGGGGCTACTGAAAAGCTTACAGTATTGTTATATTTTAGTACGTGTATTTCAGTATTGGACCAATTTCAGCACTGTTTTATGTTCAGGTGTTTGTAAGAAGAATTAAAATAAACATGCCGTGTAATTTAGTAAAGGAAAAATAAGTCTTAATAGTCTTCGTTTATGGTAATGTTTTCAATAATGAAATAAGCAGTACGTTAAAACGTAAAACCGAAGGAATGGAATGCCATCCGGGACAAACCTTCAATCCTGCGTTAGAACGCTTCTGTTCTTCAAAAAAGTAAATTTGTTTTTGAGAGTAAACTGAAAAATTATCTATCAGTTCTACCACTTTAGGGATGAGTGGTAAGGGAAGAACAAAGGTTTAAACTGGTTAACTGCTTTTGATAAGACTTCAGTTCAATTACTTTAAAAGTTTAAAAGCAGAGCGTGTGCAAGTGATCTGTAGCTCGAGTTCTTTGAATCCAATCTGTTGTGGTACAGGAATCATCCGTCATCGTACTAGTCATAGCTGGAAGGCTATTTCATAAGCGATTATTGAGGAGAAATGCAGGTTCTATTGTTTTGAGTGGAAATGAAAGGGAGTGATATTTGTATGCAGGGGCTACTGAAAAGCTTACAGTATTGTTATATTTTAGTATGTGTATTTCAGTATTGGACCAATTTCAGTACTGTTTTATGTTCAGGTGTTTGTAAGAAGAATTAAAATAAACATGCCGTGTAATTTAGTAAAGGAAAAATAAGTCTTAATAGTCTTCGTTTATGGTAATGTTTTCAATAATGAAATAAGCAGTACGTTAAAACGTAAAACCGAAGGAATGGAATGCCATCCGGGACAAACCTTCAATCCTGCGTTAGAACGCTTCTGTTCTTCAAAAAAGCAAATTTGTTTTTGAGAGTAAACTGAAAAATTATTTATCAGTT
Organism: Dolomedes plantarius; assembly: GCA_907164885.2. Taxonomy (NCBI): domain Eukaryota; kingdom Metazoa; phylum Arthropoda; class Arachnida; order Araneae; family Dolomedidae; genus Dolomedes; species Dolomedes plantarius. The sequence goes on along the minus strand of OU015498.1, from coordinate 120,141,611 downwards.
CTACCACTTTAGGGATGAGTGGTAAGGGAAGAACAAAGGTTTAAACTGGTTAACTACTTTTGATAAGACTTCAGTTCAATTATATTTGCATCAAAGGATAAAAAAATAAAGAAATATTATTCTTAGAGTGTACCAAAAATTACTACTCGGATTTTAAACCAAAACTCTCCCTACGTATCTTACTATTAACATAATCAACTTGGTTTGCTTCAGGCTGTCAGAAATAGTTTGTAAATGACCGTTCACTGCAACCTGCTAAGAGAGAAATATGTCCCAACTCTTCGAAGCTCCTTCTTTTATTCTCTGCCTTCAATTAACGTACTCACTTCTAACCTTTAATAGAACTTCTACTTTAAATTTTTTTCCTGCACCAAATTGAGCAGGAGCTCAATTTGGTGTCTCTATTTGCAAAGTCTGAAACTTTGCAAATGGTTTGCAAGAGATGCGACAGGAAAAAAAAATAAACAAAACATAAACAAAAACTGGTTAGCAGCCAAAATATAAGGACTTTTATGTCAGTTAAAATTAATTCTTATTTACCATATGATATGATGCAAAGATAGTTATTATAATCTAAAAACATATGGAATTTATTTAACAAGATTCCATATCCATTTAAGGTTCACTAACTTAAATAATGCTTTATTGAATACGAAAATAAAAGAGAAATGCGATATAACTTTTTCTAAACAAACACTAAAGAAATAAATTTTAAAACCTTGGCAGAGTTCCACGAAATATTTTGTTCTTTTTTTGCTAGTGGGAACTCAATCCTTTTGTAGCGTGTACATAAAAAAAAAATCCAGCATCTTTTTTTTTTCTTTTTAACTTACATATCTTAAGATCCCAAGTTCATAAAACAAATGTAAGAAATTTTTCGGGGTTTTTTCATACTAAATGTATTTCACTTTCGTATCAATATTGTGTTAACTGTCACCTCTCTTAAGGCAGCCAATGTATCATTGTTTTTCAACCGATTATTATCAATCATTTTCATTTTTTTCTTCCTCCTTAAACAACTCTTTTCTTAAAAGTATGTACTACATTTCATTCTCCAGGCTTCTTCTTTTGGAAAGACATTCTCTTTTTAAGCCAGTTCTTTATTTGGATAAAAGACATTCAGAAAACATGAAATATGTAAATTTGTTTGAGGCTATATTTTCAGTAAGTAAATGAAAATAAACGTGGTAAAACCAAGTCTTCTGTTTATGAAAGAATTATAGTACCGAATGTGGTTTCTAGTATTTTTTACTATAAAAACTTTCTAAGTTTATTTACTGAGTTTTTCTACGAAGTATACCTCTTGCTTCATTTGATTGCTACATTTTGTTTTCAGTATTCACTGTTTGCTTCATTTTATTGAATTACCCCAAAATATCAATTTACTTTTATACATCGTTTTCTATAGCTAATATGGGTCGATACAAGTATAATGAAACATCAAAGTGTGTAAAATTTCTTTCTCTTAATAGATGAATCTCTGCCACATATTCTAAATCAAGTGTCTGTTATTTTTCCCTCTTAAATCTGAATCGAACTTGGAATTCACCTCTTCTCAGGCTTAGGCATTTTCACTACAGTAAACAGCAATATTTTGGTTTGATACTTTCTTATAAACCCCGAATTTTTGGAAAATATAGTCTAGTTCAGCAGGTTGAGCAATTTCTTTAATCTTTACCTTATATTGTATCTTTTTTTTGGACGGAATTGGGGCTTTATTTTTTATAATGTAATTTTCAACAGTGTTATATAGTGAAAAGAAGTTTTTCTACAGTAAAAGTTTTAACGTAGGATTACTTTCCTCCATAGCGGTCCTGCGGAGAGGAAAATTTCAGATGCTAAAACCGTACGTCCATCCGTCCTCGCGAGTTATAATTTTGGCAGCATGCCAAACCCAGTCTATAGCTTGGAAAAGTTAAACAGAAAAGTACCAAGATCCGTCAAAATTTTGGCATACATATATGTATATATATACCTACGTACATATATATATATATATATAGATACATATATACATACAAAAGATGTAAGCAACGATAAGTAATCCTACGTTAATAACCCGCTGTAGTTTCGTTAGAAGAGTCTACCTGAAATGTTTTAGACCATTTTACGATATAGCGATTTTCTGTTTCTGAATTCTTCAAAAATACTACATTAAATTACATAAAAATAGCTTATGTTTCAACTGGTTTACAAAATTAAAAAATAATAAATTACCATAATTTTTTCAATTGACTTCTACTTCTACACTATAATGTTTATAATCTCTATAACATGAACCCTCCAAATTCAATGAGACCGATAATCTTTTCCAAAATTAAAACACATAAATGCGAATTTTGGTCTGATATATATACAAACATTTGTATAAATATTTGTCTTTGAATACATACCTACAATTTGTCATTTATTTTATTTTGAACTGTCAGAAAAAATCGATTTCATCTTCTTTTAAGAGCAAATGAAAAATTCCGTTGATAAAACGAAAGCTTTGAAAAATAAGGAAAAAAATATAAGCTAGCAAAAATAAATAGAATGAAATAGAACCTTCCAAAGTAGCTAACGAAATGAGAAAACGTGTATTACTGTTAGAAAACCTAAGATTTCATTTTTCAAGTTGAAATTTATGCATAGTTTTTAATATAAAGCAATTTTTTGGAAAACAATTTTCTAGCCACAATTTTTAACTTTGTGTTTTAAACTTAAAAATGAATGAAATATGCAGTAGTCGCATCCTTTGTAGATGTTTTGAAGTCAGTAAAAAATATTAAACGAGAATGTAAAACCAAGAACTGATTATTTAATTCTTTTAATTATAACCAAGAATTATAAAAATTGGAGTTTCCAACTTAAGAGTGATTAAATTACAAAAAAAGTTTGCATAATTAATCGATTTCAAAAAGATTCTGAACATTAAGAGATTTAATATCGTTGAAAAAAGAAAGATAATTTACCCTGTTAAAAAATCTGAGAAATTTTAAGATTTACAAGTGCATATTTACAGAGTCATGTAGTTCAAATTAGCATAATTTTGCTTTAATGCAAATGTTAGAACAGTAAGGTAATAATGTAATTAATATAAGTAAATAAATTTAATGAAGTTTTATTTGCCAAAACCAATTATATCACAAATATTAAAGGTAAGTAAAATAATTTTTTTAAATGAAGGTGTATGCTCCGTGATCTTTTCCAAAATTTTTACAGAGCCTGAGATAAAGAAAAATTTGAGGTAGAAAAAATAATAATACTGGATATGGTGTGCCTAATTAACAAGTGCAAGTAAAATAAAATAACTAATACGAAATCATTGAACGTGAAAAACAGTTCAGTGGTGTGTAATATCCATAAATAAACAGAGAGATGATATAAAGGATATGTTTAAATGACAGATAAAAATACAATATTGATCATAAAATTTTAACTTTTTTTTTCAAAAAAAAAACTTCTTTAAAAAATAGTGAGAAATAATTAAGTAAAACAGTTGATTATTAAAAATTCTGTTCATTTTTTTCATTTTATTTTATAACATAGTAAAATAAAATATATTGACTCTAAAATTTAAAACCTAAGAGTTAATAATTTTTAGTCTTGACTCTAATCCATTTTCCTAATACTGTTTACTCCCAAGCAAACGAAAAATGTTTCCCGACAATCAGAAGCATAGCAAAACTTCGGAGTTTCCATAATTTGAAAATTATGACTTATTTTAGTAAAGAATTTCGTGCTAAAATTTAAGTTTAGTTTGCCTAATTACTAACGAAAACCTGTATTTCAGGTAAGAGTACACAATGGTTAGTGTCATGCCCTTGTTTTAATTTAATTTTCTTCTAAATGTTAATAAACAACATGTGCATTTTATATTCTTGATGAAATCTTTTTTGGTTAAGTCGTAAAATAGTAAAAGTGTTGGTTTGCCTGTATATTTATAGCTATGGTCGGAAGAAATCCATTCTAAATAAATAAAAAAAATCTGTTGTAAAATAGACTTTCTTGTTCATTCACTCAATTATAATCACTTTCATTATTTTGTGTTTTTACAGAGATTTCTTTCAATTTCAGAGATTATTTTGAAGGGATTCAGTATATAACCGCCCTGTATCATTTCTATGATAGTTTGATTAACTTTCAGTTAAGGAACTATTTTCGGGCACTGACTGAGGATCCCTCAAAGATCTTGAATCAGCAGATTAGGAAGTAACTACACAGTTAAGTATGAAGTGTATTTTTACTTTTATGTAATGTTGCAATTATTGACTAGTCTTGGTTTTGGGCAAATACTCATTCTAACAGCTGTTTTAACTAGGGATATTCAAACTGGGCGACTGCCTGTATCACAATACAAAGGCTTTTTTATATTTAAAGAGTACGGAGAGATAAAATCCTCCTGAAATTTAAAATCAAGAGCCCTTGAATTGCTTAATTCTCGAGAGGATTTTAAACATTTTACGACTGATCATACATATCATATCTTGCACTGCGTCAAGAAATAAAATATATCGGATTCCTATCTCGGTTAAATTTACTGAAATTATCTTGAATGAAGATATTTATTGAATGTAGTTGCAGTTATAGAAGTTTCTTAGCTTAAATTTTTACATGCAATTTTCTTTTGAATATAAATATTTACACACGACATTTGCATGTAGATGAAAAAAAATGATCCCTAAATCGAAAATGCAAAAGTAAAATTTTCAGTAAAAACAAAGAATTTAATGAAGTAAAATAAGCCTTTGTAGAAAACTGTATAGAATTTTGGGCATTTAATTGTTACCGAAGAAAAATGCATTTTAAATCGATAGAGTAGTGTATCTTAAACCCCTTGGGTTAGTGACATTAGTGACAAATCTAGTTTAGTTTCCTCGACGAATCATATTCAATAGATTGAAAAATTCTTCTATGTTCAAATTATGACACATTTTGGCATTTGCTATGGTCTCTATGGATTTGTTACAATTACATTAAGGATATTTGTTATTTATTTATAAAATACCAAACAAATACCACTGAGCGAAAAATTAATATCATATAAATATAGACAAATCGTAAGTTCATGATTCATACAATTCATGCGTTTAAATGGCATGTGTATTTATGTTTTGGAATACTCTATACACTACCTGTGTTACTGCAAGGGCGGACTACATTCTTCTGCGTTGGTTATCCTCTTTTTTGCCAACTGGAGTCACCGACTTAAACCCATCATGCTTAGTAATTTGTCGAATGTGCGCAGTTCTATCCTAAAAAGTTTTTGTACCTATCTATTTGCTGTTGCTTTGCTTGTTTATTTAAAAGGTATTTGATGTAAAAAGTAAAATATTAAAAACTTCAATTTTTAGCATAATTTTAACAAAATTTTCGTTTTACATTGGCGTGTAAAGACACACTGGTCAGGAAACCTTGCTCTGAATAAATAGCCATTCCCGAAGAACGATGTAAAACCAGTAAATATAAAAAATTTGATATACATAATTCAATTTCTTGATGGAGGAAAACTTATTGTATATTATTTAAAAGTCATTGCAATTAGTTAAAGCACTACCACTATAAGTTTGATTGATTACTAGCTAATACCCGTTAAAACATGACGGCTAGATAGTAAATATATGTACTAATACACAAATTATACTCAACACATCATTGTCAAATGCTGAAAATCATAATGGTGCGCAGAAACAAATTAATGTGTTTAAGCGACCTCGTGCTTAGTGAGTATCTAAAGCCAGATTTAAAAATATCACTGAGCACGAGCAGAAAGCAAATTTTTAATTGTAAATTATCGCTAATTAAACAGCGTGAAATAAACAATTTCCATCAGATTTTATCTTATATTTCACAAACATAATTATCATAAAAATAAAAATGGCAGAGAGAGATCTAGAGAGACTCCTCGGCATTGAATCATGTCACTGAGCATGCGCAGAAACAGTGGGTTTCTAAAGACATATTTAAACATGCCACTGTGCATGCGCAGAAATCAATTTTTAACTGTAAATTATCGCTAATTAATAGAAATTGTGGTTACAAAAACCAAATTTGACAAATTTACAGATTACAATCTTTCGTTTAAGACCGAAATGAAGCAAATTGATGCAGTACTTTTCTCTCACGGACAGCCCAAAAAGTCGGCTTAGCAACTTAAATATATAGATAAATTCTGAGTTATGAGATGTTCTGACCAGAAGACTCACTGCTTCACTTTTTGTGTTGCATTTCCAGAACATTTGACGATACTATACAAACTTTCTTTCTATTTTCTGTGGAAATTCAGCTCTTCGTTGACATAATTATGAAATATCTGTGTTTGAAGGAGCTGACCTAGGCAACACAGTTAGCCAATTGATCCTATGGAGTTATGAGATTCAGCAATCTCATTTATCCAAGCACTCCTAAAAATCTTGAAAAGATAGATGGGTATATTTGTATTAACCCAAGTTTTTAATGCTTTATTTTTAAGATTGTTTATCATGTTTAGAAATATATTCATAAAAATTTATTTATTAACCATTTTGAGTGAAAGTCGATAAGTATTTAAAAGTGAAATATGACCCTTTTTGCAACTTTAAATTTATTTCTTGATAAATATTTATTATAACGTACCTCCTATAAAATCCCTAAAATGAACGAATGAACTTTTTAAAGAGAAAGATAACCAGTACTTCAAACAAGAAAAAATAATATTTCCAATTTAAAACTCTCGTTTCAGATCTTAAACGATTCAATATACGAGAAGGGATTACATGTAACCGGTCGGGAAAAGTATTACCTAAATCTTTTTTGGAGATACTGGAATATAATTGCGAAAAGGCGTTATATTTCATAAGCTTACCATCAACATAGATATTTTCTATTATCAAATAAATTCGTTTTTTTCCCTCGAAATACGTTAAGATTTATGTTTGAATTATTATGATTTAAACTGCATTCTAGTTATTTTCGATATTTTGTAATAAAATTTATTTAGAACGTTATTAAAATTGGGAACTCAGATATCTGTTGCTTGCTTTACCTGAGAAACATGTCTCCTCGTACTTAAGGCTGCTGTGTACTAACCCTATTGGATTTGCCCACCTCAATGTTATCCTATGGAGAAAATTTATGCAAGAATTGCCTGCTTGGATTTAAAGATGTTTTTTAAAAAACTTTACTCCGTAAGAGAGAAAAAAAATTACACCTTGGGGCATTTTTCGTTTAAATAAAAATGCAAATAATATTTTAAAATTTAAATTACCGTAAAATCTTGACTATAATACGCACACGTGTATAATACGCATGCTTGATTTTGCTCGAAATTTTCGGAAAAAATTAAAATTCGACTATAATACGCACCCATAACTTTTCAATATTTTATTTCAAAATTGCACAAATATTTATTAACATAAATAAAATTTATAATGAAAAGCGGAAACGTCAAATTTGGTAGAAAAAAAACTTAAATCTTTAATTCAAAATAAACAGTACTGTCATATTATCAGTCTTAATGACTTTCACTAGAATACAGGTCATCTGTTGTTTGTTGTTTATTCAGTGTTTAAAAATACGTTTTTTTTGTACACAAGTATAATAACGCAACCTCATTTTTGCAGAATTGCGAAAAAAAATGCGTATTATACTCAAGATTTTATGGTATTCGGGGAAAAAAATCTAGTATAGCATGTTTTAAACACTCATAAATTCATTTGGTGGACAAAATTAATGAAATGGATCCTGTTGCAAGGTGCAGAAAAGTTCAGACTATCTGAAAATACCATTTTTATTGGATTACCAGCATTTATGTAGCTGTGAATAGTAGACAAATTATCTCCTTAGGTTAAAATTGAGGTGATCGAATCCAATAGAGTTAGTACACAGCAGCATAAGAAGAAAATATAACGCATGTGAGCTAAGTTTTTCATGATTTGTTTCAATACTTTTTGTTTTATAGGTGACTTTAATACCTAATAATAATATTTTCCTTTAAAAGTTTTTATAAAACTTTTGGGGATAAAATTCTTCCTCCAGCCTATTACCCGTCGATTTTATTGCGGTATATAAATGAATACAACAAACAAAGATGTCTAATAGACTAAACCTGACGGTACCTGAAGGACTAAAAAATGTTTCGTGGCATGATACATAATACGTGTTTTTGAAAAATAATTGAAATTTGCTATTGCTTCCCCCTTATGATATAGATCCGAAACTTTTATTCACCCAGAAAATATTTTTTGAGGATTAAGGGTGAACTACTATGTAAAGAATGGAACTATATATAAAATTACTAACATCCATCAAATTTCCCCATTTTTTAAAATTCAGAAACACATACTTTTTAGAGAAAAAATGAAGGCCTTATTTGAATAGTGGTCCAAATCCATTCTTATTAATTTTGAGATACAGAGCCTTAAAGTCTAGTGAGTGCTGAGATATGACTGCTGATGTCTGATTTGTAATGCTCTCTGTTGGCAGCAGAAATAAGCTGGAGTTGTACCTGTTTAAAAATAAGATAGAAATGACTTGTATGAACATGAAAGTGAGGCTAACTCCATTTTTAAAAAAAAGTGGAGTTGGACAACTATTCAAATAAGAACATCAAATGATATGTATTAAATTTCAACTGAGATTAAGGGCCTGTTCACCTAGAATCCGCCAACGTCAGTATTAAAGATTCCCTTGGCGCTGATTGATTAAATGGGTCAATGATTGGCATATGATTGGTTAAAATTTTTTATGCTGACGCTGACGGATTCTATGTGAACAGGCTCTAACTTTACTTCCGTTGAAAGTTTAATATGTCATTCAAAATGTTTTCCTAGTGTTCCAAATTTAAGTATGTGGCCGATGTTTAAGCAGTTTTTTTTTACCATTTAAGAAAGGTAAAATTTTTCTAATTTTATTAGAATTAAATTTCAAGTTGTGTAGACATAGGCGAGATGACCGCCAAACATTCACCAAATATCAACAAATATCAGCCATTAAGTACTAGTATCTAATTAACGTACGATATCACAATGTTAGCTTTATTTCTTTCTGTTGCTATATTAAGATGTACACACCATGCTGACGACCAATCATTCATGGGTTTTCAATAAATATAAGGCATTTATGTAATAGCTGATTCATGTAGGATACCAATAAGTTAGCTGTTCTTTCTTTTTGTTGTAATCTTAAAATGCACACACATTGACTACCAATCATTCATGTATTTTCAGTAAATATCAGACATTTATGTAGAAGCTGATTCATGCAGGATATCGTGAGTTTAGCTTTATTTCATTCCGTTCTTTTGTACCTACAAAAGTTTCCCTCTTTCGCAATTGAAACAACGCGAACTTTCATTTCCAACAATTTAGTCACTCTAACTTTTCGGTATGATTTTGTTAATTTTAATCCTAATGAGTGAACAAAATTTCATGATATCTACTGTTTTTAACATTTTAGAAAATTTAGCTATTATCTTAAATTTGTAATTGTTGTGGCATGATTTTATTTAAACGGAAACTTTTGTTATTTTAAGAAGAATTCCATGAAACCTTTAAAGCAGTGGTTCCCCACCGGTGGTTCGCGGATTATAGGTGGTCCGCGAGAGCCTCGGGAGTGGTCCGGCACCACATACAAAAAAGTTGCCAAATAAATGGGGATTTTGAAAGCAATGATTACTGAACTAGATCGGCCGAATATAACCGATGACTATCAGATTTTGAATTAAAATTTCTTAAAAGTTTAACATAATTATTTTATTATTGGAATATGATACGTTAGAATGTGAGTACGTTAATCTTGTATCCCTTCTGCCTGAGGGATTTTCTATACCCCCGGATGGTCCCCCCCCCCTCGAGTCGGAGAGGGTTGGTTGTCGGTGGTGGTCCGCATATGGTTCAATTTCTGACCTAGTGATCCGGGTTGGGAACTACTGCTTTAAAGGAAAGGTGAACTTTGACATATCTCTGAACGTCAGAGCTAATGATGCTGTTTTAATTACTAGTGACGTTACTATACTTATAAGAATGAGAAAGCAAATTTCATAGAAAAACTAAAACAAACTTAAATATTTCATATTTCAGTTTATGGGCCCGTGGTAGCCTATCAGTAGCGCGTCGGTTTTCGGTACTGAGGGTGCTCGGATCGAATCCCGACAAGCACCGTTATATACCTTCGTGTCTACTTCGTGCCACTTTATATCCGTAGACTAGAAAGTCCTTCTATTAGGTCAGTGGGTGGGAGGGTACGATCACCCCAGAGGTCACCCCCAGGGGTGCTCGGTCAAAATTGTGGTGGCACCTAGCCAAGACGGACTCCGACTCCTGTGGTGCTATTATAAACCGAAGCCACACTACTCAGCTAGAAACCTACAGGGATGTTATCTCGAACTTCCGGATAGGGGGCATTAGGAACAACATATTTTCGATTATAAAAATTGTATATGATGCTAATCTAATTAAATCCCCTAGCAAGGAGCCAGTATAATTCGTTTATGATGAAACTGCTCTGAAGTGATGAATACACATCCAATCATAAGAAGCAAATTACAGGCGCCTTAACAAAATTCAAGTATTGTTTTTATTTAAGAGAGTAATTACAGAAAGCTGTGTTCAACTGCTACTCTAACATGAAACATTTTGGGGGTTCTAACAGATATTTTACAAAAAATTGTCACAGCGACAGCAGTTATAAAAAAGTTGTCGTAATCAAAAGAGAGAAAAAGAAAATATGAAATTGATTAATTCAAACAGGATCACTTCAAACATTTATCTTGTACACAAATAAATATGAATTCGATGCTAAAATATTATAAGGTTGTCATTCAATACAAATGGCATGACAATACTACAGTTACTAAGCGTTTTGAAGAAATAAGGCAAGAAAGTAATTATTCCGATGAATTTTATAATTAAATAAAGTGGTCGGTGCTGCTGATGGCGGGTTAGATGGCTGAAATCATTTAAATCTTAGCTGTAGGTTGTTTTTAAATTTCAACATCAAAGGGAAAAAATAAATAAGACGAGCTATCAGGGAACTGGGCTCTATTTTCTGCTTTGGTAGAGACTTTTCCCATTTATGTTCATTTATTACCAGCTATAATCAACGGCAAAGTGTCATTGTGTATACATGTTAAGTGTCACATGCGATTATCTTGACTTTCATGGTGGTTTTAATATCTTCTGTAAATGTTTTCCTACTTCTTTAAAAATAACAAAATGAACAAAGATTTTTCCTTTAATCATCAACAGATGAAAAAGGCATCTTAAAAGGAGACCATTTATAACCAGGACCTATGTAATTTTGATATTTCTATCCAGGTGATTTGTTACTAACAAATGGTTTTGTGTTTTCATCTCAGTTTTATTTGGACCAATGAAGAAAAAAAGCTTTATAAATAACACACAATAATATTAATTTATCCTGCATCATTTGATTAAATTGGTGCGTAGTATCTCTTCACTCCTTTGATGAGTTTATTACCCAGCTTTCTTGAAAAATTAAAAAATATAGTTCTGGATTTATAAATCTATACTTATATATAAAGAGAGAGTGATTTTGTACGTGGAGGGTAATCTTCAGAACCACTGAATCTATTTGAAAAATTCTTTCACTGTTTGAAAGGTACATTATTCCAGATGGACATAGGCTATATATTATGTATATCTGATCAGTAGAAATAAAGTTAGGGGCTTAATCCTAACAATCTCCATTGTTACCTCTACTGTCCTCTACCGCTTTTTGTGCCGAAGTCTTCAACGACCATTAGCGTGGTGCAATCGCGGTGGGCTTCTTCTATACTTATATATAAAGAGAGAGCGATTTTTTACGTGGAAGGTAATCTCCAGAACCACTGCACCTATTTGAAAAATTCTTTCGCTGTTTGAAAAGTACATTATTCCAGATGCACATAGACTATATATTATGTATATCTGACCAGTAGAAATGAAGTTAGGGGCTTAATCCTAACAATCTCCATTCTTACCGCTACTGTTCTCTACCGCTTTTTGTGCCGCAGTCTTCAACGATCCTTAGCGTGGTGCTACCGCGGTGGGCTTCTGTCCGGACGATAGTGGTTCGAACCTAGCCGTTCTCCGGCACGCCTTTTCCTTTTAAAAAAATTAATTTTAATTATTAACTAACGTAATATTAATTTGAATATTATTTTAAGAATATTATTTAAAAAAAAATTGAATATTTAAAAAATACATTCTTTACTTAAAATCCTTTTTTTATTTTTGTATTTCTATTTCATCTCTTAACTTCTCTCATTTTAAAAAATTAACTTTAATTAATAACTAATGTAATATTAATTTGAATACTATTTTAGGTGCTTAAAATAATTAAAAAAAACATTCTTTACTTAAAATCCTTTTTATATTTTTGAATAAAACTACGGTCTCAAGCACACCTCTTTCTTTTAAAAAAATAACTTTAATTAATAACAAACGTAATATTAATTTGAATACTATTTTAGGTGCTTAAAATAATTGAAAAAAACATTCTTTTTTTAAAATCCTTTTTTATTTTTGAATAAAACTACGGTCTCAAGCACACCTCTTTCTTTTATAAAATTGACTTTAATTAATAAATAACGTAATATTACTTGGAATATTATTCTAGGTGCTTAAAATAATTTTAAAAATATTCTTTACTTAAAATCCTTTTTTATTTTTGTATTTTTATTTCATCTCTTATTCTAATTTTGGGATACCAATTTGTATCTATACTTCTATAATAATATATAAAGAGAGAGAGCAGATTTTGTATGTGGAGGGTAATGTACAACTTTTGTACATTAAAATGTACCTTACATATTTTCCTTTGTCAACCGCAGTCAAGTAATCATAGCAACACCCTTTAGCTTACAGGTTCCGTTTTTCGAAATCGCTCTTTACAACGGGAAAATTTTATCTGCTTCCTATCCCCATTTTACGTGGGGAACATTCAGCGTGGGGGTGAGGGGTAAGAGTGGTTAATTGCTTTCTTACTATTAAAGAAGAATTTCAATAGTAGTTCATCGGCACTCCGTGCCTCTTTCATCTCTCAAAAGGCTGAAAATGGATGAACCCCGGGTGAACCGCCCTTCTGATGTCTCTCGCCTGAAAAGAAATAGCCTCTAGCTAGAACGACAAAAGATTATTATTCAGTCCTTTTCGGCAAGATTCACCCTCCGTTCCCAGAATGTCACCCAATTGTTCTTTGGGGGCAAAGACGTTAGAAAAGTCACAACGAAGTGGAATTCTAGACAATATCTCTGCCGACATCAAACCGCATTTTTCGAGAGTATGTGCTTCGGATTTATGCTATCCCACCCCGTAAGGAAAAGGTTTAATATTTTTAAGATTCAAGTAGAGGAGGTATTGATAAATACAAAAAGGATTTTTGAAACTGGCAACGTTAAAAGGTTTATTGAAGAAAACTACATTTGGAAGCACGCTTTTTATTGGACATTTAAGGCAAAAAAAGATTTACAATTTATTGGCTATCAACTGGAAATTTATTGGTATAATATTTTGTTCAACCCCGACAAAGCCGGGACGGGCCGCTAGTCTAGGATAAAAACGCAGTGTTAGTTCATTCCGAATGTGCCAAATAAATATTTTTAATACCGGGTGGGAAAAAAGTCCGTAAAAACTTTAAAAATTCATAAAAACCGGAAAAAAAACCAAAATAAAAAAAGGTTTGCAGGGTTAGCATCGCTAGGTCACGGGATATTTTTTAAGACAGGAAAATAAATAACTCAAAAAACGGCCGACAGGTGGCGCTGACGTACACAAGTCAATGTGGTGTATCATCCAGGTGTATCTATTTGGTCCATCTAATTTTTGGAACTGAAAGGTGCGATCTGCTGCGAGGTGTCTTGTATATATTCAGACCTGCTGTATTCTGCCGTTGCTGGATTTGTTACTCGCCGGCAATGTATTATCCCCTGTGGTGGGGGTCATGTGGAACATCTACCTCTGTAATAAACGATTTAGAACCATTCTTTTCGTTAATTGTGTATCTTTTCTTTGACTTGTGTACGTCAGCGCACACCTGTCGGCTGTTTTTTGAGGGTTTTTTTCCTGACTTAAAAAAATCCCGTGACCTAGCGATGCTAATCCTGCAAACGTTTTTTAAATTTTGGTTATTTTTCCGATTTTTATGAATTTTTAAAGTTTATACGGACTTTTTGCCCACCCGGCATAAGCGTTATAATACCACAAAAACAAACTTGATAGTTAAAATTCATTTTTCATTTTTTATCACACTATCTGAAAAACATGTTTACTGTTTTCCAGATTTTTTTTCCATTAAGAGGCATGTTCCTCACTTTTTGCAAGAAAAAAAAATCATTTTTTCCCTATCAGTCGAAAACTTATCCCAAAGCTTAAACGATTCAATCTAAAGGAAGGGATTATGTTTAACTGGATACAGAGAATATCTTTTAATCTCTGCAGGAGACACGAACATATGTTTTTGAAACAGTGTTATATTTCTTAAGTTTATCGAGTTTACACGTCTTCGTATACTTTGGAATGAATGTGTCCAGAAAATATCTGTTATATTTTAACACTGCGGTTTAGAAAATTATTTTCTTTAGAAATGGAAGGTATCTTTGGTATTTTATAGTAATCAGAAACAGTACAGAATTTTCTATTGCAAATCATTTTCACAACTTTATTAATTTATATTAAATTTTAAACGTATTTATTTATATAAAGCATATTTTCATATGATTTATACATATTAAAACCAACCGATGTTTATTGAATATATTATTCGAATTAAAATGATACGTGTAATGTTTCTATCAACATTATAAGGCATCTTTAGTAATGTCTGTTCTCTCTGTGCAATTCAAAGAAACAGAATATTAAGCTGATTAATTTAGCATTAATCATCGATAATCATTACTTCAGCTGATTAATTTAGCATTAATCATCGATAGTTACGCATATATTTTGTTTTCATACAAACTGCTTTGACATTATGCAAAATTACTTTTGCACTCGACATTTAAAATGTGTTCAAGGGCAGAAAGATTGGCAAATCTTGGAGATCCCGTTGAAATTTTTGCCCTGTTTTAATTCGGACGAATACAACAAATTGTTCTTTAAACAAATTGTTTGACTTTAATGTCCACGATTCCGGTTCGGTATCGTGTAGACCAACCCGGAAGATCGATTGCTCAAAACTGTGACAGACACAAAGCACCCTACCGCTTTCTCAGTGGCCATCTGAAGAGTCTCACATTAAACTGTGGTCGCAAGATTCCTCCTCTTAGCCTTAAATTGCCAGTCTCACCAGGCCTCCCAACCCCACATTCTCGAGTGGTTATATCTTGACGATCTGTCTTCTGGACGTCTTTTTGGTGTATGATTTTGAGCGGGTGAATAGACTCGTAGATTTGGTCTAGCTGGAGCTAGACTTAGAGATTCGCAACAACAACAACACAACAAATTTTTACGATTTTAATGTCCACTTGAATGATGAGACTTCTGTGATTAACAGAAAATAACATTTTTTTATACCAGTAAAACCTCAACAGTTTATCAACACTAACAGCAAGTGAGGCGGGAAAATCTAACAGCGTGATACGGTCAACATTTACTGCTTTATGTTTAAGATTGCCCTTGCGTATCGTCAACGAATTCCTTCCCAGTCGTATATTAAGACGAAATTTCTCGACACATGAAAATTTCTAGAATGTGTTTATTTGGTTCATTCAGTTGGTAAATTTCGTCGCTATGTGTAGATTAACTCATGACCTATCGCCGGGTGTAGAATAAGTCTACCAGCCTTCTCACAAAATTAAAATTTGACTAGACGTTTTCAGTTTTATGTTAAATAGCATCATATTGAAATATTTAAATGTGATAACATGCTTGTCGCTTATTTTAAACGTAAGTAGGAATTTATAAAAAAGTACAAATTGCAAGGAGCACATTCTAATGAAATGAGTCATTTCTATAAAGCTAAGGATTTCCAGTGTACCCAAGAGCCATGAACCTACGTTTTGCTCTATGTCCTCAATACGGCAAAACCGACAAGTACACTAAAGGAAAACGGATTCTAAAAGGAAAATTTCTCTAAATTATTTACTAATAACTGACGAGATGCAGACAATCTAACTCTCAAAAGAAAGGACTTAGGACTTTCTGAAGTTGTGATGTAAACTTAAAACCGTTTGAAAGTGGAAAAACTGCTTGGAATACACTCTGATATGATCAGTCTGTTTTGTCAAGATTGCCATCTCCAGTCCCCACAACAGCCGTGGACGTTTTTCCAATGCAGAAGAGCTCCAAACGAAAACTGAAGGTCCATGGTTATTGGATTCGCTGGAGATGTTTATTTTGTCTTAAATTTTCTTGGAAGAAACTGCCATAAATTATGCTGCATTTCTTGAAAATTTCCCAACATTCTCAAAGCAAGTACCCGCTTGTGATTTAAATCGAGGCATTTTGTGAGACTAGAACGTATGTTTACTGATTCTACAAAAGTGTTTTGTATTTCCTCTTAGCTGCAGAGATAATAATCATAGTGCTCCCAAGTAACCAAACAATTCTACACACACGTTTCTATGAAGTTGCACAGGTGTTCCTTCATCTCGCGCATACAACCTATCTGTATCCAAACAAGAAATCCATATTAAAACAAGAAAAAAGACTTAAATATTTTTTATTTGATATCATGAAATGTTATAATAAATGTCTACACTTAAAGGTCTACACTTTTATTTAAACAGTATGTAGTAATATTAAACACATTAAATCTTGCCTAAACTTACTGTTATACGAAATATTAAAGATGACGTTAGAAAACGAAGGTTTAAAATTTCCAGATATCTTGAAAATAAGTAAAACATCTGAGCAGTTTATAAAAAAAAACATTTCTGTATTCTTTTCCATTTCGTATTCCGAAATTCAAAGGTAATGTAACGGGGTAAACACAACCCTAATTTTAGAAACCGCTAAAAGATTTCTCTTTTCCTTTTAAGTGATAAATGTACCAACATTTTCGAAAGGATAAACTTCTATATTTCAGGAAGCCTGAAGACTTAACCGCAACATTCAACACTTAATGATAAATAAATGCAAATGTAACTAGTTACCTCTCTTTAAAACTCGGCTATGATTTAATGAACTGAAAGGGTCCATTTTGGGGAGTCACATTTAATCATGTGTACTTTTAACAGGCTCTGTGTCCATTCACATATTTCTCTGGATCCACCTAAAAGCTTTCAGAAAACTCTTACCGAATTACGGGCAGCTGTTTAAAGCTATGAAACTTTAGTTAGAGTCTTCCATGAATAAACCGGAACGCCCATTGAATGTAACACATTTAACTCATCGTCCGAGATTGGATTTCCCCAACTGCAATAATATGAGATCGGAACTACCGTTGTTGCTGTTTATTTTGCTGTTAATGCATTTGGTTCATTTATTCAGATGATATAAAGTATAATAGACAGTTAATTTAGCAGAACCCTCGTAAGCCACTCTCTAAAACTGTTATTGCTTTAAAATAAATTATACGAACTCAAAAGCTTTAAATATTATAACTGAACTTGAGGGAGATTTCACTGATTATCTAACCACCAAGTTTAAAACTGTTTCAGACTATTATCGATTTCAGAACTCGACTCATTACCACCATCTCATCACACTAAAATATAATATCTGCGGAATTTTCAATTATAGATAGTTTTACGTCTTGAAACGATATAAATATTCCCCTTTTTATTATCCGACCCATTTACAAAACGCTTGACACGCCCATGAATTACGACAAAATGGAGGCACTAACGTTGTTATAATTTCCAAAGAGTTACATATATTATTACTGATTCAATTGTTCTACTGCATGTAAAATGCTACGATAATGGTTAAAACTGATAGCGTTTTCTGCCGATTGTCTGCATTAAATTTTCAGGAACTAAAATGTTTATATGCTAAAGGTTTAACGATTGTAAAACATAGACAAGTCCAAAAAGGTTTCTGAAATTGTATGGATCTTTAGAGAAACATTTGTTATGATATTAATACACCGCTTTTAATGAAATGTAATAAATATTTTTAATGATACTTTAGAAGTTTATTTACGCCCTTTGTAATGTACAAGAATGATTTCGAATACATTATACCATTGATTTTTCTTAAAGTGAAACGTTTTATTTTCTGCTATAAAAGTGGAAATTAAGGTAGATCTTAAAATGCCTGAAAAATATTTCGATGCATATTTCGATACGTATGTAAAAACCAGTTGGGAGATGCATGTTGACTATGTACCACATTTAACCAATATATTCCAGTTGGTAGGCTTCTTTTTTTAACTTATTCATAATGTAAAAGTGTAAGAGGTCATACATGGGATGCTAACTTCTGAAACTTGTAATCTAATTTTTGGTTTTCCTGTATTATCTCAAACGGCAATGGACCATGAGCGAAGTTCAGTCGTAATGAAACTATAATATTAGTACTATAATATAAGTCAAACTATAAACTATAAGTCAAAATATAAGTAACATTCACTCCATCTGATATAAAAAGGTGTTTCATGCTGATGAAACGTTTTGTTAGCATGAATGTGTTAACTTTCTCTAAAGTTTGCTCTTTAATACCGAGGAACCTTGATTTAGATTTGGGGATCGATTAAGGATTTTTGTTTTCGAAGCAGGTGAAAGCCTATATTAGAATCTCAGAATAGCTTTAAGTTTAGCTGAGTAATAAATAGTTTTAACTTAGTTATTTAAAGGTAGTATATATGTGTTTGGAGAACAGTGTTCTCAGAGGGTGACAGTTCATTTTATTAGTTCAACCATTTCTAAATAGCAATAAATTATTTTTCAATATTAAATAACTCGTGTTTTAGTAACTTCATAATGGAGCTAGTACATTCCAAACCACAGGAATTGTCAAAAGTTTGGCTCATTTTTGTAATATGGTACATGAGTACCATATGATCTCCACGAATATTTTCTTCTAAGTCTTTGATGGTTAAGATCATGTTAAAACATAAAAAAACGGGAAATAGAAAAAAAGAAAAAAAGTCCTTAAACCTTTAGATAAATTTCTCATTTTTTGGTGGTCTTAGCTACAAGACTTCTTAAGATTGTTTCCAGCTTACTGTTTTCAGATTTTCTCATCTATTTATACTAATTTTAATTAAAGGTTTCATGAGAGGGTAGATTGAAGGTTTTTGCATATCTCCAAAGAGTCAAAGGGGAACAGGAATAAAGAGATTCTAAGGAAATATAGGTTCTTAGAGAAGATATTATTAAAACACATGCAGCAGTTCCCGATGATCAGCTTAGGTATAACCTTGCACTACGTCATGCATTGATCATAAAAAGGTTCCCAAAAGTAAAGGCTTTTCAATGCTCTCCAAGAGGTTGACATCCACCACTTATATAGAAGATATGCCGCGGCGGTCCCTGTACAGATCACACAGCTTGTCAAAAGATCAACTGATACCCATACTATAGCTGCCAGTTTAAATAGTCTTGCTTTTGACGTGCTCTAAAACCCGGGGAAAGTTGTTGATAGTACTGATGTCCCTTGGGTCAAGCATGCTGAATTCAAACTTCCGTTGGAACCTTTTGCCTTGACTCGGGGTTTTACACAAAAAGTAAAGCTTAGTAAGGGCACAGAAGATCAATATCTGAAGCTATTCACATTGGTCCGTGCTGAAGCACAGGAAGGGGGAGGGGTTAGCGGAAAATGCAAAAACTCTTAGCTGATATAATCACCAACAGGATCACCTCAGGTCGCCTTAGAAATTTATACACGTAAATGAGGGAACAACACAATCCTTCTAACAGGAAAGGATTCTATCAAAATCAACATGTTCTTGTTGAAATCTAGTTTTTGGATGGATAAACATGTTTATTATGCTCCTTATAGCTGAGTACCCTTGTACAGTTGACACTGTAAATACAAATCAACCCATTCAACCCCACGAGATATCATTAAAAACCATATTAATTTTATCTTTCACTAACGCAAAGGTAGATCTAACTCCAGGATAAAAAAGTGAAAGTTTCATAAAACACTTTCCTTCCAAATAACGTAGGAACGAACAGGACATTTTCCCTTGAAGTAACCAAGCTGGCTATGGTAGATGGTCCACATATTTAATTAATTAAAAGTTTGTCACTGAAAATATTTTCTGAAGAAAAATAGTAAAACCGATGACATTTTGTATTACATACATATATATTTTTTTGACATGGAGGGCTCTATATGTAGGGCAACGTAACAACTTACTATTTTATAGATTCCATGAATATTAAAACACGTTATAGCTTAATGAACCTTATTACATTAGACACCATAAAAATTTTTAGGATTATATATCCTTAATCACACACTCTTAAACTCTTAAGAAAATTACTTTAAAAATCTTTCTCAATTTGGGAGTAGTTCTTGAAAACTCCCCGATAACGCAATTTAAAGGGATCACATCTTTTGTGTGAACGGGATAATGAACTGAGATTTCGTTGTCTGGAACACTTAACCTAATTATATTGTTTTATTGTAAAATATACCATTATTATTTTACTAACGTGAAAATCTTTTGAATCGCAAAAGATGTGCATTCATTAACAAGCTTAATGCACGAAAGAATGACATCAAGAGAGCTGCTTTTATTTAATTAGGTGATATTAAAACGATTCAGACAGGCTAATTTATCGTAAATTTATTCTTAAAGGCTCTTTTCTAATGATAAGTGTGACTATTTAGCCTTGTTTATTGTGTTTGAGAGTAAGGAAATCTTTCTAATTATATTTATCATGATATAAAAAAAATAATATTTCGAAGAATCTATTAAAAATGATAGAGACATTTTTTTCCCAGTTTCAATGTTCTAAAGAAATAATAAATAAACTATTATAAAATAAATAATAAAAAATTACGAATAGATAAACAAATAAATAATAAATGAAGTATAAATAATAAAAATCCCCCATCATTAAACAAAGAAATAAATAAATATTTAATATATAATAAATAAATGAATTTAACATACGCTAATTTTCAATTAAATTATCCTTAAATATTAATAATTAGCAATTAATGTACTAATTTTAATAATTTTCTTTATTTTTAAGGGGGTCCAGGGCGCAAAATTGTTCAAATTTTCGAAAAAAATTTATTACGTTAAAAATTTTTCGGTTCTTTTCCGCTTAAAATGACGTTTAAATCATGTTTTTATCTTAATTAGAACAGGAGATATTTATTTTTTGTTTTGCAATATTCTAATAGCAGCCAATCTCTGTTTAAATCTTTAAATGCGTTTTTCTGCATGATGGGTTTTTTCAACATTCCTCGTCTTTAAATTGTTATAAGTCAAGAACCGTTAAAGATACACGATTCAAACTTGGAACATGATGTCTTTTTCAATTATTTAATTTTGATTCAGCAAATTTGAAAAAAAATATTTACTTTTGAAAAATGATTTTTTAAAAATAAGTTACATAATTTTTTTAAAATTTTTACTCTAAATATTTTAAATTTTTTTAAAATTAATATTTAAAGAAATGTTGAATGACAATTAAAACATATGTTTCTGTTAAATTGAATGAAAGAATTTTGAAATCCAACAAATAATATTTCGAGTTATAACGATTTTAAATTAACCCACATTTTAAAAATGTTTAAATTTAATATTTTTTTAAATTACAAAAAAATTATAATTTTTACAATTTTTTTAAAATTGTGGAATAATTTTATGAGAAAATTTATAATGTGATTTTGTTTACAAATTATATGCTTAACCATCACAAAAAAATTCAAAATTTTAACACAATAAATAAAATTTTTAAAAAAATGTGTCCTGGACAACCTTTAAAACAATTTGGAGACAATTTTGCATCTTTTCACTATGTATCCAATTTATTGTTATCGTATCCAATACTTACGCAACAACATATCAAATAAAAAAATTAAAAAATCAGTTAAAAATTAATAAATATATCTCTTTAGTACTCTAATATTATACACCAATATAGATAAAAATAGTTGTATGATTTAATCAAAGCGCAGTGTTAAAGTTTCACAAATAATACTAGAATGTAAACTTATTAATCCAAAAGATTTTCATTTATTTTTAAAACTATTTTTCTTATTCCTTTGAAGAAAATCCTACTCTTTAATTCAAATGTAATTTATTATTTCCAGAAACATTATTATGTTTTAAATTTATAAATTTTTTTTGTCAAAACAACAGATTAATCTTTTAAGACACAACTTTTGAAAACGGCACGTATAAGAGAGTTTACGTTGAAAGTAAGCCATAAATATTTTATAAAAGAACACTTTGCCCCTAATGAAATCGTTCTTATTCTTTCAGGATAATTAACACACGATAAAACTACTTGAATCTTAGGGAATCTGATAACATTAGCCATTCTATAAAAAAAAATTATGTTTCCTCTATTACATCCTTTAGAGCACTTACCATAATGACTTCAATTGTAATTATTAATTTGGGATTAGTTCTTGGGAATTTCGCGATAATGCTACTTAAAGACGTAGAATTCTCTCTCAGATGGGGTATGGACACGTTTTCTCGGTCTGAAGCAATTATACAAATCATATTAATGTGGATTTATTACAATTATTTTATTTTAATGTAAATACATATCATATTTCACATAATACGAGATTTATCAACTAATTGGGCTCAACAGTTAAGACGAGAGTCAGAGGGAGTAGTTTTAAAAGGAAATTTCTGTTATTAAAATGATTTAGATTTTGTAATTTAAGTTAAAATTATTCGTAAGCGTTATATTTTAAAAATAAATGTGATTCTTTAGTCTTAGTTCATCTAGATATTACAGTTATAAAATCTGTGTAATATTAAAACCTTGTAAAAATAATTTATCGATCTATTATGTTATTTGCCAAATATGTTAATCTTTGTAATAAATATTACAGCCTATCTAACACTACGGGAGCTTTATAGCAGCGCATAAAACTTTTTAAGTTTCTTTGTTCGCTGATTCAAAATAGCAAAAGTGGTGAAAGACTGATTCACATTTGTAAAAATATTAAACTTCTGAAATCAATTAAAACACGATTAAATAAGTGAAATCAAAATCCGGCCCCTTTGATAGGAAAATCAGAATACATATTCCATTAACTGCCATTAGCCGATATTTTAAGGTTTGCTGTACCTTAAGTTTTAGTGAAGGATGCGTAAAAAGATAATCTATTGGTAATCCTTAAAACAAAAGTAAAATTCAATGGCCCCAATATACGGCAAGAAATCGCCTCAACTAAAGAAAAACTTGAACAGTATCTAATCATAACTACGGACATGTCATGTTTCATAGGATCATACTTAATCATTAAAATTAAATAAAAATTGAGCTCCTTTCAAAGAGAATTTAGGATGTTTATTAGCTGATACTTAATATTTCGTTTCGATAAAAACTCTTATATTTAGAAATTTTCGTGGGGTCATTTATGCCGCCGTGAACAATGAAAATAGAGAGAAAATTTCGAATATTTTCAAAGATCTGAAATCAACCAAAAATGTCATAAAACATTCACTTTAAGGCTCTAACAATTTACTTCTTATCAAGTACAATTATAATAATAATAACAATTAATAATAACAATTCTTCAATTATCAATAATTCAAATTTATTAAAAAATTTAGTGAAACAATCCCCAAAACAACCTTCATTTCTTTACAGTACCATAATATATTCTATTTCTACAAAATCTTTTCTTCTACAATTCACTTTTTATAATGAAGAATAATATCGATTCTTCAATTATCAATTATTCAAATCGATTAAAATATTTTATGAAACATTCCAAAAATAAACCTTCATTTCTTTGCAGTACAGTAATATATTCTATTTCTAAAAAAAAATTTTTCTACAATACACTTTTTATAATGAAAAATAATATCGGTTCTTCAATTATCAATAATTCAATTTGATTAAATTATTTAGAGAAATAATCCAAAAATTAACCTTCATTTCATTGCAGTACCGTAATATATTCTATTTCTACAAAATCATTTTCTCTACAATTCACTTTTTATAGTGAAGAATAATATCGATTCTTCAATTATCAATAACTCAATTTGGTAAAAAATATTTAGTGACACAATCCAAAAATAAACCTTCATTTATTTGCAGTATCGTAATATATTCTATTTCTAGAAATTTTTTCTTCTACAATTCACTTTTTATACTGAAGAATAATATCAATTCTTCAATTATCATTAATTCAAATTGATTAAAATATTTAGTGAAATAATCCACAAATAAATCTTCATTTCTTTGCAGTACCGTAATATATTCTATTTCTACAAAATCTGTGACTAGTGGGGCATTCAACTGTAGCTGATGGTACAGTTTTAATCATCAGCTATAATTATTTGAATATTCAGAATGACCGAACAGCTAAAGCTCTAGCTTTGGGCACGAAAATCTGTATTTAGCACTGATGTTTAATTTTCTTTGTCATCCAACCGGAACGTTATTACTCAAAATATTTCAAAAATGTACAAATAAACATAAACGATTATGAATAATAGGGGCTTAAATTATTTAGCCACTAGTTTTGTAGTTCTTAGGAGCAAGTGAAATAATAAAACTCGTTTAAGACTGAAAAAGAATGATGTGATTAATGCTCTTACTGGTATTTTGTCTGCAAATTTTTAATGGCATTTTTTTTTTTCAAATCGGTGGCTGGAAGTAGCCTTGTGGTAGCACGCTGGCTTTCGGTGCTGAGGGTGCTCGGATCGAATCCCGAGACGCGCCATTAAATACTTCCGTATCCAAGCCGGATATGGGCGCGTTAAATCCGTAGACCGGAAAGTCCCTCTATGAGTTCAGAGAAGGTGGGACAGGGTACGATACCCCCAGATGTCGTTCCAAGGGGGACCTCGGTCAAAATTGAGGTGGCAATTAGCTTAGACGGACACAGACCCTTTTGGTGCTATATAAATTGGAATCGCACACTTCAGCCCGAAGTCTATATGGACCTGGTTTGGAAATTTCAGCCAGAGAGCATTAGAAACATCAACAATAACGTTTGAAATTGGTTTTCATTCTTGATTTTTCTCTCGAATCTGAATTTTAAAAACTGTATCCTGTCAAATACTATAACATAACACGTGCAAAATATTTTTTATACGTATGGATAATGTTGGTAGTAAATTCATAATCCATCATTAGCAGAGTCTTCAGGTTTATGAAGTTCTTACACTCTGAGAAGAAAATTCTGGCTTCTAATTTTGATAAATTAACTACGTTTTATTAAGCAACTTGCTTCTGGAATGTACACCAAATAGAACATATGCATCTCGGATATTCTATAGACAGCGTAGCAGCTATAACATATTGCTGTATATATTCCGTGAACACTTACAGCAAAATCATTACAACTTGGAACAAAACTCAGCTCCCGACTTCATAGAACGTAATTATTACCTTTTATTCTTTGCAATCCCACTCTTTAGCTCAGCATTAGCAAATACGCCACTGGCTGAGAGAAGGGAAAAATTGGAATTTGCAATTTGAATACTATTGATTTCATCAGATAATCAATTTTTATATAAGTCGTAATGCTGAATTTAAATCATGGATTTTGTGTACGCTGAATATTTTTAATGAGTCTAATTTATTTACGGTTTTACCATACATACATTAGTTACTAGAACTCGTTGGGCCATCCACTGATCAGAGGTTACTTGCGGATGCCATCTATCACTGATGTTTCACAGAAATGAAGTTGTATAATGAGTTTTTAGATGTTTTCCTCTATCAAATACTGATAGTTCAGCTATCGGATATAATTATAATTAGTTTCGGACTAATTCAGAAACGGAATCGTAATCGGAACTAATTATCAATTACTCCGCTGAGAAGTTAACTATTTATTGAGAGCACATTCTTTTCTTTGTCTGTTACGGTATCTTTCATAAACGCTGGAAACTTTTTCTTTATTCCCCCTGTATTTAGAGAAACAGCTTCATGCTTATTTAATCTGTTTATCTGATAATGAACAGGTTTTGTCGAAAGTGAAAATTTCCTTTAACAGCCGATAGATGGCAGGAATGAAATTTGATATCAACCAATTTAAGTTACCTTAAGGAGTCTCAATATGATTAAATTGGTATTCAGTGCTTATTACTTACAACTCACTTTTAACATTTTGTCGTTACATTAGGCCAACTTTATCAACCTTGCATAAATGTTTATATACACACATATATATATAACTAAGGTTTCTTAAATACTATGATTATATTTAAAAACAGATGTAGTTCTGATTAGCTACCTTTCCTTGTAATGTCTCTATGGGGCAATTTCTCACCAAGTCTGGCGACATTGTGATTCACAGGAAACATTATTTTTTGCTTTCTGTATAGTAGTTATTCTACATTTGCATTTGTTTAGTTACTTCATTACTTCATCATTACAGTAGAGTGCTGGATTCGTCGCAGTTCTTGAATAAAAGGAGCCGGAGAAGGCAAAAATTGGGAATATGTCTTCAGTAACGTGTATGGAGTTGTAATGCTGGTTGTTAACTAAACGAAGTGAGTTGTTAGGATGGATAGCAGGCTGGTGTTGGTTTTCACTGATGTATGTATCAACTTTATGAGAGAGTGTTTGACTTTTTGTCTAATTCTGCTAATAAATCAGTTTTTAGTTTTACTTCGTGTCCTACTTATTGATTATGGAAGCATACTAAGAGTGTTGCAATATCTGAGATCTGACGAGGATACTTAGGGCCTGAAAATTTTTGTTTTGTCTCAAAAGACATCAAAAGGTGGTATCTTTTCACGGTTAATTCGTTAGAATTATTTCAAATGCGGGCTAATGGAAATTAAAGCCTTCACAATGCTTGTAATTCCTTGTAAATTTTTTTAAAACAAATTTTCATCCTATTTCTACTCATTTTTAGAAAACCGCAGTCTTAAAGATACTGGACTGATGTTCACCATTTTTTTAGTTGAACTACTGTCAAAAAGATAATTATTTCAGTTTTTTGTAGGTAATTCATAAACAGTATATAAATATGAGAATTACAGCCTTCACAATAATTATAATTCCATGTTCACCGTTTCATGTCGCTGTGTCATCTATTTGTCAACATTGTTTTTGCATTGAATTATTGACAGAAAGATAATTGTTTCAGTTGTTTGTAAGTAATTCATATACATCCAAAAATTAGAGAAGTCCCGCTCATTCAATATTTTTCTGAAGAGAGAAAACAACGCTTTTATAAAGTATCCTAGATTTATTTACCTTGAATTCTAAAACGTATTATGATCAAAAATTACAAATGCAGGCTAATCTATATTATTGCCTTCACAATACATGTAATTCCTTATCAAATATTTTGAAACTTTCATTCTGTTTCTACACATTTTTAGAGAACAGTAGTTTTAAAGTTACTGACATGATGTTCACCATTTTTATTGTATTGAATCACTGACAAAAAGATAATTGCTTCAGATCTTTGTAGGTAATTGATAAACAGTATATAAATATGAGAATTAGAGCCTTTACAATGCTTGTAATTCCTTATTAATTTTTTAAACGAATTTTCATCCTGTTTCTAATAATTTTTAGGGAACCGTTGTCTTAAAGATACTGACCTGATATTCACCATTTTTATTGTATTGAATCACTGACAAAAAGATAATTTTTTTAGTTCTATGTAGGTAATTTATAAACAGTATATAAATATGACAATTACAGCCTTCACAATGTTTGTAATCCTTAACACATTTTTTTAAACCGATTTTTATCCTGTTTCTACTCATTTCAAGGGAATCATAGTCTTAAAGATACAGAGCTGATGTTCACCGTTTTTGTTTTGCATTGAATTACTGACAAAAAGATTATTGTTTCAGTTCTTTGTAGGTAATTCATAAACAGTATATAAATATGAGAATTTCAGCCTTCACAATGCTTTCAATTCGTTATCAAATTTTTTGAAACCAATTTTCATCCTGTTTCTACTCATTTCAAGGGAACCATAGTTTTAAAGATAATGAGGTGATGTTCCTCGTTTTTGTTCTATTGAATTACTGACAAAAAGATTATTGTTTCAGTTGTTTGTAGGTAATTCATATACGTTATAAAAATAAGAGAAGTCCCGCTCAGGCAATATTTTTCTGAAGAGATAAGATAACGTTTTAGAAAATTAACCTAGATTGATTTACCATGAATTCTAAAACGTATTATGATCTAAATTTTCATATAAAATAAAAATATTGCTCAGAAGTTTTGTAAAAGAGATTACTTTCCAAATATGTCATTTGCTCACGCAAAGGATTTAACCCCCTTACAGAACAAGTGTGATTATATTAATATTTCGTTACCAAAATTAAGAAATAAATTTACTGGACTAAAATTTAGGTTGTAATGGATTTCCCTTTTCGTGTCAGAAAGTAGCTTTTATGAAATAATGAAATCAAAACGTGACATAAGTTAAGCAAAATAAATTCTCACAAGTTTAAAGAAAATTTAATACTCTTGTTGTGTTTGCGAAATCCGTTCCCTTCCATTTTGTGAAGTAGAAATTAAGTTCCACATTCCACAAATGGCAACATATAGATGTAATGTCCTAATGGAACCAATTTGCGAGAGAGAACGTAATGGAACCGCATTTTTTGGACTTACTAATGGAAGTCTTACCCCCCGAAAAAGGAAAGCTCAGTATTAAAACCTCAAAATCGCCTCTCACACAACGGAAGGGAAAATTGGGACGTCATTAGAAGTAAAAGAGGTAATTTTATTTCGGGTTTCGAAATTGGCGGTCATTATTACAAGATAATGTGATTTTCAAAAAGTGAAAGATACAGGAATAAATTTTTGTAATTGAAAATAATACATTTTAGCCTTTGTTGGAAACTGTTTTGCGGAACTGGCGAGCGAACATAAACTGAAAATAAGAAGGTGTAAAGAAGAATTTAGAAGTGATCTTTTATTTTCTAAATTGTGCTGTGATGTTTGTATGATGAACAAGTACAAAAATTTTAGAATAGTAGAAATATCACGGTTTAAGATGTTAGGGAAAATTACTTTAAATACATAGGACAGTATAATCATAAATAATTTGTATGTTACAGGTCGGAGGTAGCCGTCTTGGCGGATATTTATCTGGACTTATTAAGTTGCTATACACAATGCAATAAACAAATATTAAAAGGGGTGCCAAATTTCCCTTGTGATTTTCTTCAGACTTCATTTGTACCATAAAGCATCATTTTAAAGCTATTACATGTCTTTCATGTTAATATATGATCTCTCAGGATCACTCTGACCTTGCCATTTCTTTTCCTTTGGGTTAGAATCACGTTACGGAAGTGGTGATTTTTGCGAAAATAAAACTGGTTTTGACGTAAATAAAAGCCTTTTCTCACAATGGAAAGACGGCAATACTATGGACACTTTAAGAAATAAAATGATATATCCTGTAGTTCGATTCGTGTTTTGTCGCATTTTTTTTTTTTGGGGGGGGGGAGGTTTTTTGCCAAGTCTGGCATTCTTTCAGTTTTATTTTTGTTTAAGGGTCATCAATAGATGACATACATTCATCAGGCATTCATAAAAATTTATTACGAGACAAAAAAAAATGCCAAAAGGTAGGTTATCGAAACAGCAACTTCTCAGTTCGAAAAACTATGCCCCTATGTTGACGGAACTAACTAGTTTTATTTTTTTCTCCTGATATTAAAAATACCGTAATTTTGCTTATAAGGGGTTAATGAGCCCGTTTTTGCTTATAAAATTACTGGGAAACAATTTCGAAGTATTAGTGTCACATAGATAGATGATGAAAGGCTTGTAAATGAGAAATGATTTCGAATAAAATTAATCTAAATTATATAACAAAGAAAACCTGCAAAAAAGTGTTATTAAAAAGTATATATAACAAAGAAGAACTCATAAGGACATCCCGTAAAAAAACCAATCGAGGAACATTATATTCAGCTAAATGACTCCAAATCTACCGAATGCCTTGTATCCAGGAGTAAAGATGGCAACATTTACTATTTCTGTATAAAGTTCCTGAAGAGTATTAAGAATGCTTTTAATTTTTTTATTTAGAGGTGGTAAGGAGTTTCTATGTTTTCTTAAACTCTCCTATGAATTTTCTATACAACCAAAGTTGCAAAGTTTGATTGATTTGTCAAATGATTGTATCGTCCCATGAAATTTTTATGTTTAAGATTACATTTTCATAGAATTCATATTCCGAAATCACTGAATATCCGTAAAATGTGCGAAAACTGCATGTATAAATATAACAATGTTTAGAACATACAATGGTTATGACAGAGGAAGAAAAATTGAATCCCGCTCGTAGAAATGACAAAAATTTAGTGCATCTGTAATGTTGCTGAATCAACTGACGATGCATTCACAAACAAACAGACGGTTTTATTCTATTAAGACAGGACAAACTACGAACTACAAACATTACATTTACATTATAGGATGTCTAGAAAGGGGAATTTATTCGCTTCCAATGCGAAAAGGCTGGGAGGGAGTTGATTACATGACAGCATCATTTAAAAAAAGAAATTTTCGAACAAGAAGCAATACTATCGAGCTAGGAAGGAAAATTCAAGCTAACAGGTATATATACAACCTTAAATATACAATATAATGTGCTTTCCCAATATTACGAAAATAGGGAAGTATTTTGCAGTTTATCTTACTATAGAAATCTAATGAAATTAAATTAAATTTTCTCTCTACTTAATGTAACCTAACATTGCCTCGCAACATTTGTGTGCCTCGCAACAAGAGTGTATTTAAAATCAATTTAAAGTGTTTTTTTTTGTTGTAATATACTGGCAAACCTTCTCAGAATTTCTCTCGCTTGCTTAAGAATTTAAGATTCTCTTTGTTTTTTACCGCACTAAGCTCATTGTCTTGAGCCCTCTTTCTTTCACCGAGGTTCACTTTGGTTCTTTTCTATGGCATAGGGGCAAATGAGGTAGTGCAATAACGAGTCGTCACTGTACAAGACGAACATAAATTTATTTACAGTTGAAACATTAAAATGACAATTAAAGAAAACAGCACGAGGTGGGCAAGTATACAGCACCTTGCCAGACCCCCGACTCCTAGTACTACACTCGAATCTAGTTACAGATTACCTCTGTTCTGCTTACAGAACTAATTATATCACTGGAGGCGATACGAGCCTGCTTAATCTAGCCAGGCCTCCTTAAAACTATTCTCTGAGATTCTCTCTCTCTCTGTCTTAATTCTAATTAACGAATAATTAACTCACCAGAGGTGAGACGAGCCTGCTTACATCTCGCCAGACCTCCGATCCCTACCAGAGACGTTCTCCTTCTGTTACTTTCTTACTGACTCCCAGCGATCCCAAACACCCTCTTGGGTTCAACGCCCCCGCAGCCAATCCTCTGATTGGTAGAGGGGTGGGGGATCACGGGGTACAACATTTTCACTTTATCTAGCGCTGCTAGTCAAACATTGCACTACACTCATCTAGAATTTTTCTTTCTTGAAAATACTCACTTATCAGAAAACTTTTATAAATCACAATCAATAAGAATTATAAGTCTTCTAGGACTTATAATTTTTTTATAGTCAGCTAGGACCAAATTTTACCAGTCACATATTTAAAAGAATAGAGGATCCCCTATCGTAAAAAATATCTCTTCAAAATAATGATTAAAATGCATTCTGTGAATAATGTGCATGAATATATGACACATCTATAGTGCAAAATGTAGGGGATATTGCGGGGACATGACTGCATACCGTCAGACTTTTTCTATGACAATCATAATTGTTCATAGTCATATTAGAACAAAACTCGTTTTAAGCTTTCTAAATTTATGTATTTGTATTTATATATTTAATAATATTTTACTAATTTTAATTATTTTATCGTGACATGAGTATTATATATATATATATATATATATATATATATATATATATATATATTCACTTATATGCATTTTAATCGCGAACTTTTAACCCCATGAGCGGAATCTAATGGTAAGTTATTTTTGCGTTCTCGGATTGAAACTCGGAGAGGTTGTTGTAAAGCTATGGATGTCGACGTTAGCCAATGAGGCTTAGTTAAAAATGTAATATAGTAATCAATTTCAATAAAAATGTGCTGCGGTGATAAATCGAGTTTTGTTCAAATAAAATTACATCATAACATAGCGAAAGGGGATTTCGCTAATATTATATATATGTATATATATATATATATATATATATATATATATATATATAATGTACACATACCTCTTCATCATGATACAAAAATGGCACGCGAAACATTTTAATGGAACAACTATTTATTTATAAGTTGAATAACTTACTGTATTTATGAATAAAAAAACTAATATTCAAACAACATAACGGCATAAATGTGTTTTATCTGAATATTTTAAAAAATGAGCGTGAAAGGAAAAATAACTGAAAACAAAAGGAGAAAACCAATTTCGAAAACACCATCAAATATCCGAAACGAACGAAGTAAAAAAAAAAAACCAAGATAAAGAGGAAGGGGAAAAAAGAAGTTAAAAAATAGTTTGAATGAAATGAAAGAATTCTCTGTGCAAATTCATTTCTTTTTGTTTATATTAAAAGCTGCCTTTCTTTGTTTATTTGTTTCATTTTATGGTTTCAAAAGGCATTTTTCTGACAGATATAACAAATTTAGTGACTTCACTGTAGCATTGTTTTATTACTGAGTTACATTTATTTTCAATATGAATTGAAAATTAGAGTTTAATTTTTTACTTGAAATTAGCTGTATTTAAAGGATTTTGTTACTAGCAAAGAGAATCGTGAGTAATGATAATTTTAAGCAGTAATTAAACTGAATAATGATTTAAGCCAGCAATTACATTGAATTCGTTAAGTAAACTGATACAATATATTTATCAACTGTTCCGGTGTGTTTTTAAGTAGTGTTTTTTAATCTAAACGTTAGAGGTCACGAAAATAAATATAATGGAAATTTAGTGACTTCCCTGAAACAGTGTTTCATTGCTGAGTTACATTTATTTTCAATTTGAATTAAAAATTAGATTTTAATCCTTTACTTGAAATTATCTCTTTTCAAAGAATTTTGTTACAAGCGAAGATATGAATAATGATAAGCTTAAGCGCTAATTAAATTGGATAATGATTTTAGTGAGTAATTACTTTGAATTTGTTAGTTAAGCTGATGCAATATATTCATTAACTGTTTTGGTATTTTTTAAACAGTTTTTTCATTCTAAACTGTAGAGGTCACAAAAATTAAAATAACGTAAATAGAGTTTTTGCAGTTCAAAGTTATTTGAAATTATCTGTTTTTAAAGAAATTTTACAAGAGAAGATTTGAATAATGATAAGTTTAAGCACTAATTAAATTGGATAATGATTTTAGTCAGCAATTACATTGAATTTGTTAGGTAAGCTGATGTAATGTATTCATTAACTGTTTTGGCATTTTTAAAACAGTTTTTTTAATCTAAACCGTAGAGCTCACAAAAATTAAAATAATGTACATAAATTGAGTTTTTGCAGTTCACATTGAATCATATAGAGTTAGAACAGGGAAACTGCTTCTCGCGACATTAATTTTAAGGTTTTCATAAACGTCTACGATGCACAAAAATTACTGTTAATATAAGAAGCTTTTCTTCAGTCCAAAATTCCTCCTTAAGTTCTGTAAAATGGGATGAAACTGAAACAAAAATTAGAATAAAAACTGACAATTTCAAGTTTAATTCATATATTTTATTTTTCACAATATCTCCATTACCTTCTGTACTGATAAAACAACATTTAAGCAGATTCGATATTCGTCTCTGTTAAAATTTTTATGTTGTTCTCAGAGCTGTTTCCTCAATATGGCTTGAACACAAATTTTGCCATATGAATTCACAAGAGATGCGTTTCACGGGCAAAAGACACTAGAAGCCTAAAAGTGCCATATTAGCAATAAACGGAGATTTTCTAAGAACTTTAAATCCATATTTTGAATGACCGCTAAAGTGATAACTCTGCTTTTGGCTCTGTAAAAAGAGTTCATTTATCTGTACAGTATATTCTGTCAATATAGAAGAGCGATAGTGCGGTCACAATATACTATAAAAATACAATAAGTAGTTATTGCATTTGTATAGTATATTGTAGCGAAAAACTCTTTCTAGGCATTTAACGAAAGTTTTGTGTAAAGTACAAGGATTTCGTCAACAGTTGTCCTATATAGTGGAATACTACAGGAACGTTTATATTTTGCATTCTGTTAGTTTCTACAAAAGTTAACTTTACGCAAAAAAAGTTCTTTCTTTCCTTAGCAATATAACTAAATGCGCGTGTGTTTAAAAAAACAAAACAAAAAAAAACCTCGTGAACGTGTTTTTTGAATGCGAATTTAATAGATTTTATCTTTTTTTCTCTTTTTTCAGCTTTTTGGACTAAAAACTAATATCTGAAATAAAAAAGAAAAATAAACTTAAAAAACGGTATTTTTTTGGTATTATTTTTTGGTAAGTAAGCTTCATAGATCACTTAAACTAAGTGTATAAAAACGCGAAGTTTTGTTGAGATGTTTCATAACCATAATGGCGTTTTATTAAAGTTTTGGGCTACATAAAAATCATATTGTATATGTTTTGAAAACCTTTTAAGTAATTTATGAACTGAAACTCGTAATCGGTGTTTAGACCATTTTAACTTTTAGACAACAATTTGATGGCAAAAATGACATTTGACAGATTTATTGACATAGTAAAGTTCCGTAATCATAATAATGTGGCAAATATCTAACAGAAATTTTCGAAGAGTAAAATGCTGAATTTTGAATATCGATGTGAAAACGTATCTTCACGAAACAGCAATCATATAAATGCACGCCTATAAACGAAAAATTTTGAATGAGTATAATATAAATGTAAATTTGTAAGCCAAGTCTATGAATGCTTAAAATAAGAGTTTCGTAAGCAATGTAAATCGCAGTTTTAAAAACAGTTTCTAAGCCTACGAGACGTTAAAATAATTTATACTGATCCTAATTTTAAAATAAGGATATAGAAATAGATTCTATTTATATTTAAATAAATCCTATAATCCCGGGTATTTCCTGATGATTTGAAACTATAAGAGTGGCGGAAGAATAATTCAGTCTCTGTAACAGCATGATAAATTATGCTTTGATTTTATCGAGAGAGTTTAGATTGAATTGCTCCAAGAATAGGCGGAATTCGTAATTGAAGTTTTGAGTTTGCTTGAATTTTTAATTAAAATTAGGAGCAGCCGAAGGTTACTTAAAAGCAGATTAAAATAGTTTCATATTGAATCTGAGTTTCATTAAAAACTAAAATTATAAGTACAGGAAGATCAATAGAGTTATATCTAAGCAGAACTTCTACCATGCGCGCGACACAACATTGTTTGACATTGCAAAATTATATTAAGTTGTGGCATTGTTGTTGTAGGTGAGGTATTGGTTTCAAAGACTATTTCAGTTGTGATTCTTGAATACTATCATGAGATAATTTCTATCCTATTTACAAAGAATTTCCAATTCCGTAGACTTACTGGCGTAGATGACAAATGTCTCGTTGTAAGACATAGTCAGAAACAAACTAGAATTCTTTTCTTCTTGAATCTAGCTAACAAAAGAAATTGACTTCTGAACATAGCAAAACAAATAGTAGTTAACAAAAGTATCTGTTACTCGAATCTGATATAAATTAACGTTAAACTCAAATCTTTTACCCCACGCTTAAACTTTCCCTAATTATTTTCTGCTCGTGTCGTTATCCATACCTTTTCAATAATTTTAGTTCCTCCCTGCTGGCTGTATTTGCTGTTTTGTGTGGTTTCGAAGATCTTCAACCCCACCGGCTTGATTTTAGATGCTGCTGCTGCAGGATGGCAAAAAACGCCGTTTCACCTGAAGCTAGATTTATAATGTTATATCATATCCTAATTAGTTTGGGGTTGTGGTTTATTCACGTCTGATCTAAGGGGATAGGTTATAGAGGGATTTGGTGCTAAGGTATTGCAGAGATAGAAAGGTGAACTGAAAACAATAGCAAACTGAAAATCCAACTTAATTCCTTGCACTTTCTATGCCTCAAATACACATGCAGTGTCTTATGATCTGTTCATAGTACGTTATAATGACAGAAGATTCCATGGTAATATCATACGTTAACGGTTACTTCAGTCAGCGGCCTGTAGAAGAAATAAATCTGATGTCAAAAGCAGATTCTCCGACGTGGAGAAGTACACAAGTTTCTTCAAAACAATTTACTGACGCCTCGGCAAAAAAAAAAAAACCTCTGTTTGAGTAATGAGCCAATGATTTTAAGAATATTCAATAGCAAGCATTTGTATACTTGAATTGCTCTTATTAACACTAAAAAGAGAGGTAAAAACATAGGTATGTCCGGCATGCATTTATACCAACTTACAGACATATATCTTCATTTCATAAATCCCTCTGCTTGAGACTTGACGCTGGATTTAAATATCTCACTCCAGGCTTCGACATTTCCTGGTTATGAAAGATTAAAAAGGGGAACTAGAAAGAACTGGTTGGCTGTCAGAAAATTATGAAGCAATACCTAAGAAGTTCCATTTAATTTCTTTTCTGCTTCACATCTCGTAAAATCATTTTTAACACATCGTACTTCACTAATTATGACGTGTTAAGAAGGATACATAGTATGGT
This sequence comes from Dolomedes plantarius, assembly GCA_907164885.2. NCBI lineage: Eukaryota > Metazoa > Arthropoda > Arachnida > Araneae > Dolomedidae > Dolomedes > Dolomedes plantarius. The sequence goes on along the minus strand of OU015498.1, from coordinate 120,104,952 downwards.
AATTTGTACGCAAACGGTAATGTCATGCTGCTGGATGATATATGACGGAATCTGAGAATGAAAAGAATGCTTTCCAATATAGATGTTTGAAGGGACAAGATATATGCGGTTGAAACCACTTCCAGATGTTATTACTTAATTAGTGAGCTAAACTCGCTATTTAACTGGATGAGCTGTTTTGAGATAAAGAGCTACTGGTATGATTTCTTAAAATCATGCTATATTGAAAGAGAGACGAAATTCAGCACCAAAATCTATTCTTAAATTTTTTTTTGTTTAGACTTTGTTACTGTTTTCCACTTAAAATGGTTTAATCATTTTCTAGGAAAACGGAATATATTTTATATAATGCTAAGAAAATAAACATTAAGACTTTCTACTTTAAAAACATACATATCAGACGTTTTCATAGTTTTTTTGTTGTGTGTTAGTTAAAGGATTAAACTAAATACTGGGAAACTTTGATAGTTGAGTTTTTTGGTACTAATGCCAACAAAAATGAATGTAGTTTTAGATTTTGTTTGTTTATGAGGCATGAAACTCAATTTTTATTTATTATTTTTGATAAATTCTGGGAGTTTGTGGGTGTTTTTCAGTTAATGTCACATAATAAAAACATGGGAGTTCGCTGTATGAAAAACACTTTTGAGATCTACCAAGCATAAAAAAATTAGAGACGAATATATAGATACAATAAAAATTGGAACCACGTGTCATGAAAATTTTATCAGAAATAAACTACGGTTTTTTCGAATGTAATATCTATTTTTAATGAAATTAAAAACAATCTTCTGAAGGAAACTATACATAGGTTTAGCCAAAAATTTTCAGCATTATTAAACACAAATAAATCACTAAAAGAAGAAGTTTTGAAATTTTATCTAGAGTGATTATTTGATTCTATGTGAACAATGTTATGTTCTTAAAAACATAAAAAAGTTACTTGTATAACTCAAATAATGAAAATATGATAATGAATAATGAATAATGATAATAATGAATCCCATGCATGAATTTTGAATACAAACCTTGAAATTGTATTCAAAATTCATGCATGGGAATGGTGATAGCTCAGTTGTTGAACCCAAGATATCCTAAATATTCCTAATGATAATAATTCTGTACAGAGACTAACTTTTCTGTCAGAGAATATATTATTTTGGATATTGTTATGAGGGGTACCAGAGATACCCCTTTGCGTTGTGTAAATTTAGGGAGGTGAACTCCAAAGGTAACTATGCGTTTATAAATAAAAATAACAACATTTATTATACAATATTTTACAAGAAAAGGTCGGGTTTACATATTATATTTAAGATCTTGGCTATACATATTTTTAACCGAATTAGGGCATACTTCATCCGCTTCCTGCGGCATAACCATTACGGGTCGAGTGAAATAAAAGTCTCGTAATCTCTCAGAAGGCATGAGCACTATTTAAAGGGGGAATTTATGACCAACCTGGGGAGTTTTGATGGAACAGCAGAGCATGGCTTCGTTGAGGCACTTCCACAGGAGGAGGCTTTAGGGATCGGGCTGAAATTCAAGTGGCTCTTCACTGGCGGAGGCAACAGGATTCGGCGCTGGCTGTTGAAGACCGGTATCTCGCCATTTTTACGGGGGCATCTTTTCTTCCCAGGGTCTCTTCGCAGCTCGCTACCTCCAATCGCTCCCTCGCACTCTCTCCCAACGTCCTTTCTCCCACACTCGGGGCTCCTACATTCTTCATTATAACCCCTCCCCAGGTTAGTTATTCACGTAAATTTATTGCCTCTTCGAGTTTTTTATTCGAGGGCAGGATGCTCTGACATTCCCATGGTTGACCCACGTGGTACGCTTATTTCCAAGAAAATTGGAAGTCCGTTGAATTTCCTGGAATTTCTTTCCCCCGCCTTGAGGAATTCAGGGGGTGCGATGTTTCTTGGAAAATTGGTGCAGTTCCAATATGGCCGATTTATGTACCGTAATCGTGTTGGAAGAACAAAATGGCTATAACGTTGGAAGGAGTTCAAAATGTCCAAATTGTGGATCCTTCACAACTATCACTCCCCCCCTTTTCTAGGCGTGCTGGCACGCCACAGTCTGTAGGGGTTGAAGAACGGATTGGCTCCATTCGCTTCAGCAAAATAGACTCCAACTGCACAAAAGTCACAATGGCAGTAAAAAAAAAATCAAGAATGACATCAGTTGTAAAAGTTCAGGAGGTCAAAATCTCCCCTTCTAGTGCTGCAAGTTTTACTGATTTAAAAAAAAAATTCAAAATTTATAAAGTTTTCTTTAAGCTTACATTAACTCTGACTAACATTACCTAACATCATAGAAAATGGTATGCATACCCTGTAAAACAAATAATAACAAAATAGTGGCTCGATCAACACATGTGATCAGAGATTAAAATGTAAAGAAAAGGTTATCTTACAGAAATAGAAATCTCTCCGCTAAAATCGTACAGCGAAGATGAAATTTTCAAAAACGTTGGCAAATGTGCATAATCGCCATTATGTGTTTAACTCGCGGAAAGAGTAAAAATGTTCTCTTTTCCTTGCGCTGCCATTTGTGTGAAACATATAATGTGCTATCCATGCATTCAATAATAATAGTATTAATAATGATAATAATAATAATAAAACACAATAATAAAACATAATACACGCTAATCTTTTAATAATATATATATATTTTTTTTTTATTTTAAATTTTCCTTTTTTTTTTGTTTGTTTATTTATTCATTCATTCCCCAAACGAAATTGACCAAATTTTGCTCTATCATCAGATTTGTACACTGAAACATCGTCAAATTGAATTTAAACTATGCGCACAAATGAACCCACGACGAAAATTCTAAAGTCTGCTAAGTTTCCTAAAAAAAAATTATATAGATATCTCATAGCAATATAACAGAAGACGAAGAGTTAAGAGAGAGAAAAAAAAACAACTTATTTTTGTCAAAATAAAACTTAACCGAAAGGAGAGAAAAAAAAATTTACTTGTTACAACTCGGTTTTCAGAAGCCCATCGTTAATACCATATAGTTGATCAGATTATATGTGAAAAACGAATGAGTTCGTCAAACTGAGTCTTCCCATGTACGCAGCCACTGGTCAGACAATTTTTTTTTGAGAATGGCCAGTTCCCAAAACGGTCTTTCCGTGACTCTAACCCGCGAGGCGGGAGAAAAAAAAAATTTTGTAGTTTAGGTTTTTGGGGTTCGCTGTCGAAGAAAATATCTAGTTTGAATAAAAGGCGTTTTTGACTGATGGGTTGCCCCCCGAAGATTTGATGGCTGCGAGACCGTCTGCTCATTGTCCTGATTCTCCTTTGGCGGAACATTAGCGACCTGTTCCTGTGTCAACTGCGCTCCACGCGACTGTTGGCAAGGTTCGAAATCTTCGTCATAGGGGAAAAAATTCTCTTCCTCATTTTGGGGGGTCATTTCCGAGAACGGGGAAAATGTATCCTGCGGGTCCTCGCGAATGTTACCGGTTATCGTGTCCTTTGGACGCAAGTGCTCTCGTCGCTCAGGCAATTCGTATATTCGATTGATATTACAATTTATTTCCGTAGCGTATGGGTCCGCGATTAGCCGTAATTTGTAAGTGTGGGGCGTAAGGCGATTCGTAATTCTATAAGGTCCCCAGAAGGTTTTCTTACCGATAGCCGATTGATGGTTACGCACAAAGACTTTTTGCCCGATAATTAGGGTTCGGGGTTTCGCTTTGAGTAATTGTCTTTCTTCTTGCTTTTCCTGTGCGGTTTTCATATTTCTCAGCGCGTTTTCATATGCCTTTGTCATAGCTCTAATTTTTTCTGCTGCGTAATCACCGAATAAAGGCGGTGGATCGATATTTAAATTGTCCGTGTCTAGAAATAAAGGAAGATCTCTTCCAAAAAAGAGGAAATTTGGCGTCTCCTTTGTTGCGGAATGCTGAGTGGCATTATAAATACATTTGTGCATGATCATCGCCTCTTCCCAAGAATTGTTACTTTTCGCCGCACACCGCATGGCGTGTTTAAGTTGAATGTTTATGCGCTCGGAGGCCCCATTACATTGTGGATTAAAAGCTGAAGATAACATGGCGGATACATTTAATTTTTGAGCTAGAATTTTAAAAAGTGTTGATGTAAACTGAGTTCCGCGGTCAGTAAGTATTCGCTTCGGTTTACCGTAAGCGGTGATATACCATATTAATTTTTGAACGACCGTTTCCGCCGAAATATCACTAAGGGGGAAAAGTTCAATATGCTTACTGAAGTGGTCTAACACTGTGAGGATGTATTTATTTTGTTTTTTTGTAATCGGAAACGGCCCGACAATATCCAGCGAGATGAATTCACCGGGAATTGAAGGTAACGGGACTCTACCTAGGGGAACAGGAGAATGGACTCCTTTGAATGAACGGCATATTTCGCAGGAAGCTACGTAATTTTGAGTGTCAGCGTATGCGCCTATCCAAAAATAATGTTTTGACAGGATGTCATAAGTTTTCTGGACTCCCTGATGCGTGATGTGCGACAATTTAAGTGCCTCAGCCTGAAGTGAGCGGGGAATGACGATTCGATTTGGGATGCTACATTCCCTCGAGGAATAGGTGTGTTGGGCACGAAACATTAATAAATTTGTGTGCGGGTCAATGTAATAATTGTGCAAATTCTTGGAGATCGTGGGATCCCGCATTATTAAAGCTTTGCGTACTGCCTCTAATGTAGTATCTTTTAGTTGTTCTTGCAGAATTTGTTCTGTCGTAACGGCCGCTTGGGAAGACGTGAGCGTATTGATCAGCGGGTGTTTTGGCTCTTCATCGTCATCAGGATCCGCTAACAGAGGATCTCTCGAGATATAATCCGCGAGCAGGTTTTCACTACCTGGGACATGTATGAACTCGAAGTTAAACTCGGCCAGTTCCAACAACCACCTTGAAATCATATTCGCTGGGTTAGTGAGACTAAGATGGTATTGTAAAGGTTTGTGGTCAGAGAGTATAAAAAATTTTGATCCGTAAAGGAAATTTTTGAAATGTTTAACGCCGTAGTAGATCGCCATTAACTCCGATTTTATTGCTGCATATTTCTGTTCGGCTGAGTTCAGAATTTTACTATAGTAAAGTATGGGCTGTAGTGTATTTTCGCCTTTCTGCATAAGGACGGCGGAGATGCTTGTTTTGGACGCGTCTGTATTTAGATAAAATGGCTGATTAAAATCCGGCTGTAAAATAAAGGGTTTTTCAAAGAACCGTCGTTGAATGCTTTTGAAAGCTTCGTTGCACTCTACACTCCATTTAAATCTTACCCCTTTCTGAGTTAATTTATTTAATGTTGCTGACAGCTCGGCATAATCCGGTATGAGTGACCGATAGAAATTACAGAGTCCCAAAAACTTCTTTAGTTTTTTAAGGGTGCGAGGTCTTTGAAATGACAAAATTTTTTCTGTATTTTGAATCGAAGGGCTAAGGCCTTTGTTTGATATGGTGAATCCTAGGTATTCCATTTTCGTTAAAAAAAATTCTCACTTATCTGGGGACAAAGTGAGGTTGTATTTTCTCAACCGATCGAACACTAAAAGTAGTTTTCTTTTCATTTCGGAATAGGAATTGGCCGCCAGGACTATATCGTCTATATATGCGTAGATATCCTCACTATTTAAGCCATTCAAACATAAATCAATTGCTTGCTGGAAGTATGCGGCGCTATTCTTGTGCCCGATAACTAATCTGTTGTAATGAAAATTTCCAAACTCTGACGTAAAAGCCATTTTTGGACGTTCCGACTCGGGCAAAATAATTTGGTTGAATGCGCTATGAAAATCTAATTTCGAGAAATATTTGTACCCTGAAATTTTTGTGAGTATGTCTTGGATCTTTGGCAGCGGGTATTGGTATTGCTCTGAGATTTGGTTAATTAGCCTCAAGTCGCATACTAGGCGAAATTTGTTTGGTTGGTTCTTTTTTACAAATTATATAGGTGAGGCGTACTGTGACGTGGTTCGAGAAATAATTCCTGCATTAAGTAGGGTATCTAATTCCTTTTCTGCTACGGACCTCAGTGCGTACGGGATTTCGTATGGGCGCGCATTAATAGGATAAGGGTGGTTCAGGTGAATTTCGGGTTTGATAATTTGAGACGCTCCCAGTGTATTCATATTCTTTGAAAATACGTCCGCGTATTTCAGAAGAGTTTCCTGCAAATCCTCTTTTTGTTCGTGCGGCAAATGATTTAGATTAAAATCGGTGACTTGCAGTTCCTTTCGCCGAATCTCGGCTACCGTGGATATAGAGTTCATGTGTTTTACTTCCCGATTTCTTAGATTCGATGGGTTATCATACTGCGATTTGGGGTCAAATTCCCCGACGGTTGTTTTTTTGTTGAGTACTATCCTATTTTTTGTGTAATTAGAAATTAATACTAGGTTATTATCTTCACCTCCACAATTGATAAAATTTGGGTGAACATAAATTTCATGTTTAAACTCCCGAGGGCGAAAACTTAATGACTGGTCATTATAGTAGTTATTCGAGCAGTTACTGTGTACCAAAATGGAATTATTAGGTTCTATGATTGCCTTTTCGGATATTCGAATGGAGTGAACTTGATTTGACGGCACCGAGGCTAAGGAATTATTTAGCGGTATTTGTATATCCCGTATCCTAAGTGTGTTATCATGAGTGTCCAAAATGGCCTGATTTTTCTTCAGGAAATCAAAACCCAAGATTCCAGAGAACTCCTGAGTGAAAGGCGCGGTCGTGACGTAAAACATTTGCCTAAAATGGTTGTTACCGATTTTAAATGGAATTTCCACGCAATTCGAGTACTTTAAATCGTTGCCAGTTAATGTTTTGATTGCGACTGATCGAGATATGAATTTACACTTAATTATATGTCGTATTTCGTTGAACGTTTCGTATGCCACGACGCTGACCGAAGCCCCTGAATCAATCAGAAAGGTGGCCCCTGTCTGGGTATTAAAATTCACGAACACTGTAGGGAGTTGAAGGTTACCCCCTAAATTCGCGTTAGAGAAAATCCGTTCCGTTTTACCGCCAACATGGTTGTTCGAGGTCCTTATTTCTTGTTCCTCCGTGAAGCTTTCAAATACCCGGGGAATAACATAGTGTTGACTTGAAATTCCCCTCCTTTCTATAAAAAATGACTTCTGTCCTGTGTGGAGTGATAATAACGCGGACCCCTCGTTCGTGTGTCCCGGTTTTGATGATAGGGATTCTTTCCCCCCCTTCTAACGTCCTGTGTTCGATCGTAACGGCGGGAGTCAGTCCTTTGTCCTGGGGAGTAAAAGGTTCTATTATGAGGTTGGTAATTTTGGCTGGTGTGTTCCCTACTATAGTGTATGCAATTACGTAGAAAGTGGCTCGTTTGACCACAATAGAGGCAAATTCGGACATCGTTTACGGTCGTTAAGAGTCCTCACTAAATCGCTGTTCTTTATTTTGCGGACGGTGGTTTTCTAGGTGCAAAGTATTTATTTCTTGCGTTAGAGACTCGATAATTTTTGTATTTTGTTCCTGCTGTATTCTTTGCATCTCGAGCATGGCTTCGTTGAGGCACTTCCACAGGAGGAGGCTTTAGGGATCGGGCTGAAATTCAAGTGGCTCTTCACTGGCGGAGGCAACAGGATTCGGCGCTGGCGGTTGAAGACCGGTATCTCGCCATTTTTACGGGGGCATCTTTTCTTCCCAGGGTCTCTTCGCAGCTCGCTACCTCCAATCGCTCCCTCGCACTCTCTCCCAACGTCCTTTCTCCCACACTCGGGGCTCCTACATTCTTCATTATAACCCCTCCCCAGGTTAGTTATTCACGTAAATTTATTGCCTCTTCGAGTTTTTTATTCGAGGGCAGGATGCTCTGACATTCCCATGGTTGACCCACGTGGTACGCTTATTTCCAAGAAAATTGGAAGTCCGTTGAATTTCCTGGAATTTCTTTCCCCCGCCTTGAGGAATTCAGGGGGTGCGATGTTTCTTGGAAAATTGGTGCAGTTCCAATATGGCCGATTTATGTCCCGTAATCGTGTTGGAAGAACAAAATGGCTATAACGTTGGGAGGAGTTCAAAATGTCCAAATTGTGGATCCTTCACAACAGATATCATAATGTGAAAGCTTGGAGCTAAACATCCAACACACAGAAGCAATGCGACTCTCAATTTTAAGTCTCATAGCTCAGTTGTTGAACCTAAGAAACTCTACAGATTCCCAATGTTATTCATTCTGTTCAGATTCCAACTTTTCAGTCAGCGAATATATTATTTTTGATATCATAATGTGAAATCTTGGAGCTAAAAGTCCAAAACACAGAAGCATTGTGACTCTCAAATTTAAGTCTCATAGCTCAGTTGATGAACCCAAGATACCCTACAGGTTCCTAATGTTATTAATTCTGTACAGATGCCAACTTTTCAGTCAGCGAATACATTATTTTGTATATCATAATATGAAAACTTGGAGCTAAATAACCAACACACAGAAGCAATGCGACTCTCAATTTTAAGTCTCATAGCTCAGTTGTTGAACCTAAGAACTCTACAGATTCCTAATGTTATTCATTCTGTACAGATGCCAACTTTTCAGTCAGCGAATATATTATTTTGGATATCATAATGTGAAAGCTTGGAGCTAAAACCCCAATACACAGAAGCATTGTGACGCTAAATTTTAAGTCTGTGAAATACATCATTAACTCAAAAAGTTAAAATAATGGTGGCATAATTTTCACTCTGTTATCATACCTTAAAAGATACAAATCTAAAGTTTTTCAGGTATAAATAATACTTTAGTTTTAATATTTTAGCAAGAAGCTTACATATTTATCTAAATTTTGAAAAAATTCTAAAATCTTCATTCTCTTTTTCCCCAGTTTTTTATTTCAGTGATTCTGCAGCGATAAAAAATTTTAAATATTGGAAACTTTTCTGATTTTCTCTTGAAACGTAAAAACATTTTTCCTTCCTAGCTTGCGGCACGTTAAATATTTGTTCGGACCATCCATATTCTAGAGAGATGCGTTTTTTACAAAAAAACTTCAGAAGGGAGCGAACTGTAACATTCCACTAAATACTTTAATATTTGGCTGATTCAGGAAAATTTTTATAATGTACTCACAAGTCTCCTCTTTTATACTTGTTCAGATTTTTGGAATTTAGTTTCCGATCAAAATATACAATTTTTATTTTTTATAACATTAAGCCATATATTTTAAGTTATTATTAAACTTAAATCACGATTTTTAAAAACTGAACTGGAGTTAAGATATTTCACTTTTATTCGATGTAGTAATTAAAGATCATGTAATAATTATAAAAATATAAAATATTTTAATCATTATCAATTTAAAAAAAAATTGTGGCAGGCGTTTATTCTGAGAACTTTCGCCCTCATACATCAAGGGTCACATAGGCGACTTCATTATGGGAGCACCCAATGGAGGAACTAAATTCACTCCATATTACGGGACTGCATATAACCATTCACGACTCGTCCGGGACATTCAAACCTAAGCTCACGTGACGACAGCTTACTACTTTGCAACGTGCGCGACGGTGAAGGTAAGATAATCGAAGCTAAGAATTATTTTCTAGAAAGGTTTCGCCAAAAGTTTTAATTTTTAATTTTTTCATTGCAAAATTTTCAAATTATGATTTATATTTAAACTAGCCGCTGCGTGACCAGCATGGTCGCTTATATACACTCTCACAAAAAAATATATGCACCCAGAAGGAAATGAGTTACTATCACAAAGCTTAACATGTATGTAGTGTATGAGGAGATAAGGCAATGATTACAAATTCAGAAGAACAGACTGTTTTATTAAGATGACATGGCATAAAAAGGTTACAAATCAGTAAGTAGTAAATCCACCTCTGGCAGCTATACAAGCCGAATCACTGCGTGGCATGGAATCAATGAGGTCACCTATGACCTCCTGCGGAAGATCATGCCATAATCTTTGCATCTGGGCTGCTAATTCACCAGAATTCCGGGACGGCTGCAGTTGCCTTCCAAGCACGTCCCAGACGTGTTCTATTGACAAGAGGTCTGGTGACCTGGCAGGCAATTGGAGTACGTCATATCCTTGAAGACATTGTTGGGAGAGTCACGCAGTATGTGGACGAGCGTTGTCTTGCTGACAAATGGAACCTGGGCGACTTGATAGCATAGACAGTATAACTGGCGTTAAAATCTTGTCCACGTAACTGCGTGCCGTCACAGTGCGTTGAAGAACGACTAGAGGTGAACGTGTGTCCCAACAAATCGCTCCCCACACTGCCACACCTTTTGTAATCGCCGTATGCTCTCGACAAAAAATGCCGGATCGTACCGGTGGTCTGGCCGTCTTCACACGCGCATGCGCTGGTCATCAGCAATGAGACTGAATCGGGATTAATCGCTGAAGATCACACGCCTCCAGTCGGTCACGATCCAGCTTGCCCGGTGTCGGCAAAAATCCAATCGACACAGCCTATGATGTGGGGTCTGTGGTAGACGTCTTAATGGACGTCAGATCCTTATATCTGCGTCTGCCAGTCGTCTCCGAATGGTTTTTTTAATACCACCGGGTGTCTGGAAGGTGGTAAATGGCATCGAACCAATTCTAGCGACGTTGTTGGTGCGGACGTGGCCGCTCTTATGATTGCGCGATCCCCGCGCGCATTTTGGTTCCTGGGACGCCCTGACCCTCCGCGACGGTATACTATCCCTTCCATGATACATTGTTACCAACACCGAGCAACTGCCATATCGTTCCGACCGAGGTGGCGGCCGATACGCTTGTTCGACCAACCTGCTTCTTTGAGGCCTACTATACTCCCCCTCTCAAAGTCCAACAATTGTTCGTACTGTCGCCGGTTACGTCTCAGAGGCATCTCTAGTCACAATACCGTCCATCCAAGTCGACAGATTTGTTTGAATAACCATATGGCACGAGCAATCATGCTTTGAATCTCTCCCAGCTGCGCATATCATATGCGCATAGCGCGCTTACCCTTGTCTCATTAGCGTCGAAATTTTAATCATTTGCATATCTCTTACCAGACTACATTCCTGGCAAGTTTCGCGATAGTAGCTCAATTTCTTCTGGGTGCATATATTTTATTGTGACAGTGTATTTTCTTTTGCAAAACAGCTCAACTGAAAGTAACATTTATAAGGATTTTTACCATTACCTGTCATCATAAATATACGTTGTTATGGGGTATTCTCTATAAGGCTGATTGTAAAACATCGTGATCAAAATATGTGAATTTCCATTACTTCAGAACAGAGTTAAAGATAAGACTGAGAAACCCAACATCAATGATTTCAAAAATTACATCCCTCCCTGTATGTACTATTTATCAAAATTAAAATATCTACCCTTTATCATTAGAACAAATAAGAAATTAATGGAGGAAAATTTAAAATATTGCGTGGATTACATCACTCTTTGCATGTACAATTGTTCTTGATTCAGATATCTACACTTAATCATATCAAATAATAAATTGTTGGAAAAATTTCTTCACTTATAAAATGGAAAAAAAATTATAAAGTGTAGAAAATTAACTATTACTGGCTGTTGGTTGCTATGCCGGCGACGGTTATGCCTAACCTCGCGATCATTTATGCTTTCTCTTTTACCCCTCTATCTCAATGAATTATTTCTTCTTCGCTTTCTTTCTTGAGACTGTTTCCAATTTTCACTTGATCGTGCAGCTCGTTTTATAACATTCCTGATTTCAGTGCGTAAATCCATGCTGACACACGGTTGCAAATTGCGTACGGCCGCTAATGTTTACATCTAGTAGTTGCAGCCATTGCCATTCGGAGTGTAGAAATATAGTCGATTTTTTTGCCGCTTCCCATTCGGTTTATATATATATATATATATATAGATATGTTTGTATCATTATTGAAAATACTGCACGTTCTCGTAGATAACTGAAATATTTTACTATCGTCTGAGTCGCTATTAATTACAAACGATATAAATAATGACTATGAAAATTGAGGCACTATTTCCACTTTAAGTGGCAAAAAAAATGAAATAAACTTCTTGAAAGTTTATACTACAGCCATACATGCCATGATCCCTACACCATATAAATACTTTCAATTACACATCAGAGAATATGCTTCTATCAGTATTATGAATAGAGTAAATAACAAGAAAACTAAAATCAATTAGTCTCAATATACATGCTGGAACACCCATGCACTAAAAAATTAACACTGAGAAACTGCAGTATTTACTATATTGATCAGCATCAAAAACATATAATCCCATGTCTAAAAAAATTCTCTATTCATCAAAGTTAAAGCGCTTAACTTCTGCTGTAAAAAAAAAAAATTAGATTTCTGAAAACATTAGCAGAAAAAAATCTCATTAATTCCGAACACTGTCTTGATGTAAATAAAAAAATACAAAAGAACATGTTAATGCTGATATTTAAATCATCATGCGAGAGACAAATGCAAAACAATTAAGGTTATCCTGTTCCCCCAAGGGAAAAAACAGAAATAATTAGCATTAGATTAATACTGCATTTCAGAGCGGAAAATAAAGCTAATTGTTATCGTCTTTTTATAAATAAGTTGCAAACAAGTTTGTTTAAAAGGATAAAAGTAATAATGGCTGTTTCTATGAAGAAATCATGAAAGATTTCTTAATAGACCTGAAATATGATGCGGAATTTGCGATCAAAAATCTGTCTATTTTAAAAACATTAAAAAATTCCTCAAGGA
>OU015498.1:119984726-120087226 GCA_907164885.2 Dolomedes plantarius | reverse complement strand
TTGGTGGTCTTTGAACTCTGAGCTGCCGTCCCATGACATCCCAAATGTGTTCTATCGGATTAAGATCCGGTGAGTTAGGCGGCCACGACATTAACTGGAATTCAGTATCATGTTCCTGGAACCACTCCAACACAATTTTAGCCTTGTGAAACGGGGCGTTGTCCTGTTGGAACATTCCATTTCCAGCTGGAAAAACAGAGGCTATGTAAGGGTGCAACTGGTCCGCAATGATGTTCAGATACCCTGTAGCATTCATGGTCTGCTCTACCACAACCACGGGTCCCAGAGACGCCCAAGAGAACGTCCCCCAAAGCATAATACCGCCACCACCGGCCTATGTATGACCTTCTGTACATTGAGGGAGCAACAGTTCGCCTGGAAGACGGCGTATGCTGACACGGCCATCTGCGTGATGAATGACAAACCGTGATTCATCTGACCAGGCAACTCTCTCCCACTGATCCATGGACCAGTCGAGATGTTCCCGGGCCCAGCGCAGGCGCAGTTGGCGATGACGCTTGGTCAGCAAAGGCACACGAGTGGGACGTTTGCTGCGTAGCCCCATATCCAACAGTGTCCGCTGAACAGTGTGCTGCGATACTATTCTACTTCGCCCTGCATTGTATTGGGCTGGCAGCTGATCCACTGTCTGGCTCCGGTTTTCCTTCACCATGCGAGACAGTCTCCGACGACATTTTTCTTTGATAGCGTGTGGACGTCCAACACCATGTAGTTTACTGCTGGTTTCACCGTCATTCATCCACTTTGCATAAGTATTAACAACTGTAGGTCGCGAACAACCCACGAGTCGTGCAGTTTCGTAAATACTTGTTCCGAGCCTTCGAGCCATTACAATCTGCCCTCTATCAAAGTCGCTTAGATCCGCATCATTTCCCATCACACACAGAAGTAAGTGAAAGAATGGTTCTTCAGACTCTCCAGCAGCAGTTAAACACCACTTCCACCTGATCACGTGCCTTCCACGTCATCCAGGCGAATTCATTGCAAAATGTCGGGGTGGTCATAATGTTTTGGCTCTTGAGTGTGTGTATATATATATATATATATATATATATATATATATATATATATATATATATATATATATATATATATATATATATATATTTAACGATAATGATAACTGTATTTAAGATCTTCCACACTCTCTGATCCAGTACTTCTTCACCCATTATTTTTCCAATCAACTTCTTGATGAGGGGACATATCTTTTAAGATAGATCTACACTTCAATCCGGATAGCACACCCAGTCATCTATCAAAATTACGCTAGAATTTAATTCTAATTCATGCGGTTGAGAGACACTAAAAATAAGATAATAAAATATCTAAGAGAAATGAGGGAATAATTTTATTTCACTTCCAAGAATTTATAAACTATTAAATATCGTGTAAGAAAAAAAAAGAATTTCTACTGAAAGCTGATTTGGTTTTTCGTCTACGAAGAGAGAGAGAGTTTGGTGCATTTTAAAACACATTTTCTTCTAAAAATGTAAAGTTGCTTACACTAAAAAAGTATTATCCTTATTTCTTGTTAAATTGACGTAATGGAAATAAAAGTATCCTTAGATCCTGATAAATATGGAATTACACCTATTTGGATGATATAGATATTAACTGAAGTCTATAGCTATTTCATATTTTTATTGAAGTTTGTTTTGTTCAAGCATTATTTTTAATGCTAGTTTTTCATAACTGGTATTGGCTATTTTGTTATGTTTGGTTAACTTAATTGAATTGCATAAACTGTAGTAAAATATATACAAGTATTGATTACCTTCAACAAGAGGGACACTTCTTACAATATTTTATACTAGTTCTTTCAAAAAATTGCCTTGGGTTCAAATCCCGAATAAGTTTGGTCCGTGCCGTTCCCTCACAGGGAGCAATGCTTGTTCACCTATAAAGTGCTCCCAAAATAAAGTAGCCAGTAAATAGTGGTCAATAACAAAAGGCGAGTGTCTAAAGACAAGTGCCTCAACATTAGACAAAAAAAAATTCTTTCAAAACCATATTATTTCTTAAAGATAACATGATATGCTTTATTTTAGCGTCATAATTATCTAGTAAGTCCTTATCATATTTTAAGTTATTGGGCGGGATTTAAACGTTTATCCCCATCAATAATTGAAGTGTTTTTTTAAAGACTGATCATTCAGATACTTAAAAATGTCCTTTCTCAAGTTTTTGCTGTTCTCAAAGTAACAACCACTACAATATACAAAAAATTAAGAAAGGAATTTATATATATATATATATATATATATATATATATATATATATATATATATATATATATATATATATATATACATAAATATATATGTATATATATATGTATGTATGTGTGTGTGTGTGTGTATATGGTAGATCGCCTGGTTCATAGAAAGGGTCTGGATTCATGTCCTTACTCTACAAAACTGTTAGAAAAGTAGATAACGCACGATAACAACAGTCTTATTAGGCTTGAGGTAGCCTAGTTGTAGCACGTCGGCTTTCGGTGCTGAGGGTTTTATGAAATTGAAATAATTCCAGCACAAGTTATTTATAAATGTAAAATTGAATTAATTTTACTTATATTTCATATATTTAGAATGAGTATAAACTTCACTCATATACATCAAATATTACTGAGGGCTTATTGTAGCCTAGTGTAAGCGCGTCGGCTTTCGGTGCTGAGGGTGCTTCGATCGAATCCCGACAATCGCCATTAAATTCCTCCGTATCTAGACCGGGTATGGGCACGTTGAATCATAGAGAAGAAAGTCCCTCTATGAGGTTAGAGAGGGTGGGAGAGAGTACGGTTTCCCCCAAATGTTTCCCTTGGGGGTGCTTCGTCAAAATTGCGGTGGCACCTGGCTAAATCAGATTTCCAACCCTTGTGGTGCCATTATAAACTGGAGCCGCACTCCTCAGCCCAGCAACCTATATGGACCTGGTCTGGATTTTGTTATGACTAAATGTTCATAATGCACCCTGGTAGAATGTAAATATTCACTAAATCCCAGGTTTTAAACAATATTAATGAATATTAGAAAAATTATCGATGAATATGATTGTATTACAAAGAAACTGGTGTAAAAAGTAACTCAAATGTGACCAAAAAGGCTTAAAAATCCTTTTAACGTATTCGAAAATCCTTTGACCGTTCCTCCATAACGGTCCTCCGGAAAGCAAAATTTCAGACGCTAAAACCATCCGTCGTCGCGATTTATAATTTTGGGAGCGCGCAAACGCAGTCTATATCGCTGTGGCAACCAGTACACAGTTAAACAGAAAGTACCAAAATGTGTCAAAATTTTCACCTACATATATATATGTATATATACAGGGTGGTCATAAAAAAAACTTTGCCGATATATGGACATCTAGCGGCTGTTCCGTTTAACCGATGTAGATGAGATTTCAGATATAGTTATTCAGACGTATGAGCTCGGGATTCTGTGCACGGAAACCAAGTGGCGCTCACGGTTACGGTTATAAGTACCGAAACTCGAAATTTTCGAATGGAAACGCCCACTTTTTCCCGTCGTAAAATGCTCAGCGTATCAGCAAACCCTAAAGAGCCTTGGAACGGTACGTGTATCACAAAAAAGGATGCGTTATGCGCGTACAAAAAACAACTCTGAGAACAGTCAACAAAAACACGATGATGTTACCCATGTGGAAAATGTGTAATCCAAACAAAAGTTTGCGTTTGTCCTATCTGTGTTGTCAACATTGATTGGTGTCTTGCCTCTGTCATATGCAAATTTCCTCTGTGCGGCTCCGATCGTGTTTTTGTAGGCCATTCGCAGAGCTGTTTTTTGTGCGTGCATAACGAGTCTTTTTTTGTGATACACGTACCGTTCCAACGCTCTTTAAGGGTTTCGCATGCGCTGAGCATTTTGCGACTGGAAAAAGTGGGCTTTTCCTTTGGAAAATTTCGAGTTTCTGTACCTATAACCGTAACCATGAGCGCCACTTTGTTGCCTATCACAGAATCCCGAGGTCATACCTCTGAATAATTACACCTGAAATCTCATCTCGATCGGTTGAAAGGAATAGCCGCTAGAGGTCCATATATCGACACACTTTTTTTATGACCACCCTGTATATACTAGATACATATATACATAACACTTACGTACAATATATACATACAAAAGAGGTAAGCAACGATAAGTAATCCTACGTTAATAACCACCGTTAGTTTCGTTAGAAGTGACTGCCTGAAATTTTCGATAATTTGACTTCACCGCTTTCACGGTACTTTTCAAAGTATTGAATGGCCAAGAATTATAATTATTTCATAGTAAGCGCATACATAAGTTTTTATAAAATTATGATATGTTATGCTAAGTACGGGAATCTATACCCCATGGATACATAAAAAGGGTTACTCCGAATTTTAGAATACTTGCGAAACAAATAAAATTTCCATGTTCGATTCAGTCAATAAAGTTTTTTTTAAATCCAACTATGCTGCCTGTGTTTTATGTTAAAGAGATGAAATTGTTTCGACAGAGAATGTTTGGTATAATAGACACTCAAATAATATGGAGTGAAGAGCATTTTCCGATTTCACCTTCCCAAATGAAAAAGGGGAGGAGAATTAAGAAACTATGACAAAGTTCGAACAGAAGATTTCTTTTATCAAAATTTATTATTTTTAATCTTGAGCTTCGTAAGAAACTTATTATTTTTAGAATAGATTATTTACCGTCTTATTCGCTAAATATATGATATTTAGCTTGTTTAGAATATTTTATGTAAATGTACATATTTCACTCACTACATTTGTTGGAGATTGGTCTATTTACATGATTTGGGAAACTAAAAAGAAAAAAAAAGTACATACATACAGTATAGGGGAAAGTGGGGTAAGATGACGAACTTAAGCTTCAAATATTTTTCCTGAATTCAATAAGTAGTTTAAAAACCTGAAATTTACAGAAAGACTTCTTTCTACCGTTATGTTTTATAAAAAAATTAAAACGATTTCATCTCCTCTTGGAAGATGGCAAAATATTCCCTTCCCCCCAGAAAGTAATTATCGTCATCTTACCCATTACGTGGGGTAGGATGACTAAGGGCGGTAGGTAAGATGACGAATCGATAACAATATAAATAAAGATATAAAGGTTTATTTTCAAAAATGCCGAGAAACAATTTTACTTAGGTACTTAGTGAAAAAGGCACAGATAAAACTAAAAATACAATGATAGATTACCCATAATGAAACAAAAACTTAAATAATTAGATACAAAAATTAAGAAAAAAACATAGGTAATAAAGTTCATATACAAAATTCGCATTTAAAGGGCCTGTTTTTCGCTTCATTATCATCTCAACCGGAACATTTAGCATGTGCCCAAGATTTGCACCTGAAGCACTGATACCATAATTCGTCCTTTCCCTCCTCCACGCAAATAATGAAATCTTTTTCCAATAATGTTTCAGTATCATAGTCGTCGTCGTTGTCCGCATATGGAACTTCTTCTTGTTATAACTCATCAGATGACCAGTAATCCCGTTAACGCATCCTAATTTTCCTTCTTTTTCTAGGTGTTTTCGGTAAAAATTTAGCTTTCTTTGACGCTAATATTTCAGGTTTCCTTTTGAAACTTTCCTGTCGTTTCAGTTCCATCAATTGTTTTTCTTTCTTCTTTTTCTCAAGAGCTTGTTTTACAGGAGATCCAGAAATTTGGTAAAAAGGCAGTTTCTTCCTTGGTTTCCTGGTTGTTTTCTTGCCAGTCATCGGAAGTGGAGAAATAGCTGAGGAAGTTGACGGCTGAGGAGATAGGGTAGGTGAAATGGTAGGTTCAGGAGGAAAGGCCGATGAAATGTGCTGCTGACAAATGGTAGGATAATCTAATTGGTTGTTTTCAACAACATCAGTGGTGTATGAAGCGTGAAAATCTTCGCCTGTGAAAATATTGCTGTCTAGAGGCTCAATGCCAGTAGCTCTGAATCCGTTCACAGCAATCTGGACAGTACAAATTCTAAGGTATGCTCCTCGTCATCTTACCCCTCAACGTCATTTTCGATTTCAACTTGTTTATCAGTATCCAAGCTTATTGTAAATAAAATATAACATACATGATTTTTAACGTCATGAGTTGTATTTTGAGAGAGAAAAATGGAGGAGAAAAAATAACTTACAGTAGTCCGGTAATTCCTTGCGCTGTGAGGTCCAAAATTTACAAACACAGATTAAAGAAATACATTTGACTCGCCACTACTCACAAAACGATCGCAACTTATATTACTTGTAGTAGGCGTCATAACCCAATACTAGAGTCTTAAGAATTGCCTGGACAGGTGCTACTATCTATGATTGCATCGGAGAAATACCGAGTTCGTCATCTTTTCCGCTTCGTCATCTTACCCTACTTTCCCCTACGTCATGAAATTTATCTCAAAACCTAATTTCTACTAAAAGCCATTGTCCGTTCCTGTAACTAGCTTACAAAAATGGTCTGTTCGAGAAAATTGACCAGATTTGTTACTTTGCGGATAATCATAAAGATTCATCGTTATACTCTAAATATACGAGTATAGTATCAATAAATTCCTTAATTTTCCCAAAATAACAATTTTTCCTCAAAGAAATATATTAATTCTAGGATAAAATTCTAGAGATATAATATTTTGTGACTAAACAGGAGTGACACTCAAGTGACTAATGTGCTAATATTAATGATATTTGAGAAAAATAACTGTCTACTCCTGTAATTTCTCACAAAGAGTGTTCATGGAAAACATTTTGTTAGTTTGGTAGTTATTTATGAAGATATTCATCAAAATATTTAAAAAAAGTTATGATATAAAAAATAAAGTACTTTAATACTTCTGGACTATTCTGGGAACTTTTTAAGAAATCAGTGTGAGACCGAAATTTCTAATGACACTGTAACGATTGATATTTATGAAAAATGATTTCTAGTCATGTAATAATGCTTCAAGAATAATGTGTTATTTTATGAGTTATTACTCAACATACTAAGCAATACATTCTAACCATCAAATCCTTTTGAAATTGAAGACTCTTAAATCTTTCAGAAAATTTTTTCATTTACCCGAAGAATTCCTTTAAAGTTTTAAAATTTTAAAACATTTAAAATAATTTCTTTTCTCTTTTTTTTTACACAAAACTGTGTTATCGTTAGAAAATTGTTAAGATACAAACTGTTGGTGTTTTGATGGTTGTTTCTGAAAAAAATCAATCACTGCATCCTAAACATAAAGGTTTATTGTACAGGGTGTACGGGCTAAAATAATTCAAAAGTTGTGGCTTATTTTTACGAAACTACCCATTAGAATTTTTAAAAATTATTTAAATAAAAAGAACATCTCGCCAAGTTTTAATATCGATCATACATTTCTATCACAGTATCATAGATTTCGATGTGTGCCCCTTTTGTAGCACGACAAGCGTCTAAATGGTAATCCAGTTCTCTCCAAGTGTTTCGTAGCATAATCAGGAGTTATTAAACGAATTGCTTGAATTGTACGCTTCTTCAACTCATCCACAGTTTAAATTTTTTGTTTATACACAACGGATTTGATGAATCCTCAAGCAAAAAAGTTTAATAACTCTTGATTTTCTACGAAACACTTAGAGTGAACTGGATTACCATTTAGACGTTAGTCGTGCTACAAATCTATAATACCATCGAAATCTATAATACTATATCGAAATCTATGATTAATATTAAAACTTGGTGAGATGTTCTTTTTATTGATATATTTTTTTAACTCTAATGGGTAGTTCCGTAAAAATAAGTCATAACTTTTGGATACTTTTAGCCCGGACACCCTGCATTATCAAACGAAGTATTCAGAAACATAAAGTATAAACATGAAGTGTCTTAGCATTGTTTTTTATTCTAATTACCTCTGAAAAATTGCATAGAAAGGAAAAATTTGGAACGTGTTCTTTTGTATGACATATTTAAAAGATTTTCATCACTTTGGGGGATCAATTTCCTGACCACTCTTATTTTTAAAACATTGAAAACGTTCCTAGGAATATTAAATGGGTTGCATAAAAAACAATTGGAAATTTTCGTGGTAAATTGTATGAAATTTTCAATTTTATCTAATTTAATTTGTGTTTTCATTCTGATATACATCTTCACAGTTTGTTATAAAAGATTTGAAGGTATATTGTAAGATTTATGCAATTATTTGTAACGCATATAGGTTTATGTGAACCGTCTTTTTCTTGTTCAATTGGCCTCTATTTTTTCTAGAAAATTTAAGGCTTACTAGCATGCGTTTGACCTCTCGAAAGGTATTTCCCAAATCGATTGTCCATTCAGTCGGGATAGCTCAGCCTATCATCCATCAAAATGATTCGAGAATTAAATTCTCTATTCATACAATCGAGAGACACAGGAAGGGAAAGAAAGACGTAAAGACGTTCACGTCACATGATGGATGGATTTTATTTCATTCTGACCAGGTTATGTCCGATTAAAGTAAGTGCGAAAATTGGAATCTGACAGGAGATGGTATTTTGTGAGCAGTTGGGGAAATAGTTTTAGCGATACATTAAAATTTCTAAAAACCAAAGGTGTAGAAATATCTTTTCTAGTATTGTAGTTAGAATCATAAATTTTAAATGTGGAACTCATGTTATGATGTACATAAATTTTTACCTTGGAAATTGAATATTTGGCCTATAAAATTTCTAAATTAAAAAAATTATAAAAATAAAAAATTTTAAAAATTTAATAATTAATAATTTAAATTAATATTTTTTAATAATTAATAATTAAAATAATAATTACAATTAATAATTTAAATATTTTTTTAATAATTAATAATTTAAATAATTCCTAAAAAGAAAGATATAGAGATATACAGGATATTCATGTATATCTCTATATATCTCTCTTGATATTCCTGTATTTTCTTGTATTGTAGTCAGAATCGTAAATCTTAAATGTGAAACTCAGATGTTATGAATCATCTAAATTTTTACCTTGGAAATTTAATATGCGACCTATAAAATTTCTAAATTTTAAAAAATTTAAATAATTAATAATTAAAATAATTTAACTAATAATTAAAAAATTTTAATAATTTAAATGATTTTTTCTATATTTTTAAATTATGGCATTTAAGATTTCAAGCAAAACATGTAGCTCTGCTCTCTTGTCAGTACGCCTAGAGGGTGGACATAGAGGAATCCTAATATGTTATGGATTGTACATTCTAGATCAAGGGTGTCCAAACTCCACTATTTGTGGTAAACTACAAGTTATGGACGTTTCCCAACTCCAGGCGTGTGAGGCACTATCGGCGAGAGATCTCTGCAGCCGATATTGGGAGGTAAGAGCATTGAACAATTGATACGTTCCTGTTTCCTTCTTCGTTTTACTTTTTTAACGTAGGATTACGTTCCTAAATAACGGGCCTCCGGAAAGAAAAAATTCAGAGTCCGTCGCGAGTTATAATTTTGGCAGCGCGCCAAACTCGGTAGCAGTAAAGAGTTAAACAGAAAATTACTAAAATGCGTAAAAAAATAGAGGTAAGCAACGATAAATAATCCTACGTTAATTACCCGCGGTAGTTTCGTTAGAAGAGGCTACCTGAAATATTTTTTTCTTGTTATTGTCCGTGTTCTTGTATCTTTTTTCTTATTGTTTTTGTTTATTGCTTGCCATTGGGGAAAAAGAGCCATTTCAAGCAACTAGAAAGTAGTCAACAAATAACCTCGGTTAATAGTGCGAATGTCTCTGGACAACAAGTGTCTCCTCAT
Organism: Dolomedes plantarius; assembly: GCA_907164885.2. NCBI lineage: Eukaryota > Metazoa > Arthropoda > Arachnida > Araneae > Dolomedidae > Dolomedes > Dolomedes plantarius. Next base: position 120,077,454 of record OU015498.1, on the reverse strand, counting down.
TAGCAACAACAATCTTTCAAGTAATTGCAAAGTATCTTCGTCATTTCGGTATTTATAAATTAGAAATTTATCATTTTTCCTATATTGCTAAAATTTTTTAGTATGTTAACAGTAAATAATTTTCCGGTAAAAAGGTTTGATTGTTTAGAGCCGCACATTCAGCTTGTTGGTAGATGCATATGGAATGCTGTTCGAAGTATTGAATGTTCGAAGTGTTCGAAGTCTTGAATGAAATCATAACCAGGATAAAAGTGACAACAAAAACGTAGTTAACATTGAGACTAAAATGTGAACCTTGTCTTTTAGACCACAGTGCTTACACGAGAAGTTTCTAAACGTATCCTTTACTTCACAGGAATTACAGTTTGTGCTTGTTATATAGGGGATTCTAGTTATTTTAGTAAGCACTATTGTACCCGAAATAGACGCTCAGATTAGAAATAACCATAAACAACAGCAAGTTTCTCATTAAGTCTCCTGATAAAGACATTTCAGTGTTGGGAAATTGCATTTGTTATTGTTAATAAGAATTGCATATAAACGGCCTTTTCTAGTTTTATGGATTTATTTTCTGCATTTTGATTTATTTATACTTAAATACGTTTTGTAAAGTTCTTCATATGTGTATAGAATTTATTTGACTCCCCTCAAAGAGTTATGACATAACTAGTGGTGCGTTACAACCGTATAAAGTTCTCAGGTGGTATTCAAGTATAATAAAAGTTGGCAAGCGCTTACTTGGGATATTAAATATAGTTTGTTGTTAATTTTAATCATTCTAGATCCATTAATATGAACAATGTGTAGAGAGATAGCAATCACTTATTTTGAATCTCTCAAAAATTCTTCCGCTTTCTAGGTGGTGTTATTTAACCCTCAAAAGGTACGGACCTCAAAGGATCCGACGCAAGGGTGTGTTTTCCCCCTCCCGTACTCTCACCTCTCATTGCAAGAGATTAGTTGAAAAGGAACCCTAACAGCCTGTCTTGCAACAGGCGTTGGAGTGTTTGGAGTTATAAGTTTGCAGTAAAAATGTGTGTCTTTGTTGAAAAACGTTAATCACTAGTCTTTTTCTTAGATTTTAGAATTTATTTCAATTTTGAAGACCAAAAATATCAGTATATATTATTTTTTACATTTTTGTGCTCCGAAATTTGGGTCAGTAACTTCTAAAACTAGGTACAAGACTAAATTACATATTAGACCTAATATATACATCATTCTATGTAAATGCCAGAGAGATTTTCTTTGTTTAGCAAAATTAAAATTCGTTGGTAATTTTTTCTACAAAAAAGTTTTTACGTCATGTAAAATATTATCAATAAATGTTATTATACAACAAAAATGCTTATTGTTTATTCATTTTTACCAAAAACCTCATCAAAAAAGAGATCGGGAATCCTCCCTGAAAATAATAGATGAATCAGCTAGAGCAGAGGTACTCAACCTGTGGCCCGCCGGCCTCATGCGGCCCGTCAAACAAATATGTACAGTCCAGAACACATTAATTTTTATTTTTTTATTATTAGAAACATAATAAAAAAACTGGCATTCTAAGTTTTTTTATATATTTTTAATATTTTTTAAATATATTATAATAACGTGAACAATTATCGCTCGCTGAGATCTAACTGAAACTGACGCCTGCGGCACTTAACTATAAACTCCATGGTCTTGGCTCTTGGCCAACAAAAGGAATTTTACATCTAAACTTGCACCTCCATCGGAAACACCACCGCCCTATGATGACATGTTTGACATGTCTAAAGTTAAGTAATAAGATATTTATCTGTGGCAATAACGTTTATGCGTGATATTTTTATGCTTTTATCTTAAGTGCCTACTACGCGAATCGGATCAGCCTGCTTTGCTGTCTACGTCTTGTTTCGTTATAATTTAATACCCATAATGGCAGGAGTTTCTTCAAACGGCAAACGAAAATTGTCTGAGGAAAAGAGAGTTTTTCAAGACAATTGGGAAGAAGAATATGTCGTTGTTGAAAATAAAAGTCATTTGGTCACATGCTTGATATGTCGTGAGAATATTATATTAGAAAAATATAACATTCTTCGTCATTATACTGCGAAACACAAAGCATTTAATGACACTTTTCTTTGCGGCTCTTTGTGAAAAGTTAACTTTTGTCAAGAAATTATTGCAACAAGAACAAAATATTCTTTCAGTGGAGATTTTACAAGATTCATCGGTGACAAGAGCGTCGTATGAAATTTGTTACATAGTTAGAAAATATATGAAACCATTTCCTGACGCAGAGGTTGTGAAGGAATGCTTTCTCGGTACTTCAAACGTATTATTTGATAAATTTAGCAATAAAAACCAAATAATAACTCAAATAAAAAGCATGCAGCTTTCTGATTCTACCGGCGCTAGACGCATTGAAGATATTGCAACACACATTTTCAATCGCATCTTAGAAGACTTGAAAAACTGTAAATATTTTAGTTTGGCTTTCGATTCTAGTACCGGTATTTCAGCGACATTGCAATGTTCCGTTTTCGTTAGATTCTGTACTGAACGAAATATTATTCCCGAAGATTTTTTGAAATTTCTTCCTATGAAAAGTCAAGCCAGAGGCACGGACTATCGCGATAATATTAGTACATTCCTGGAGACAATCATTGATATAAAAAGTTATTTTGTATATGCACGGTTGGATGTCGTTCAATGACCGGATCTGAAAAGGAATTTGATGCCCTATTGAAAAAGAAATACAATTTAACAAATCTCTTGTCTTTTCACTGTTTCATACACCAAGAGAACTTAGCAGCAACTATCTCTATTTGCGAAATAGATGCTTTAATGAAGACCGTAATAAATATAGTGAATTATATCCGAGCACGAGAATTGAACCACAGAAAATTTAAAATTCTTTTAGAAGAATTAAACACTAATTATAGCGACGTCCTTTTACACACCTCAGTGAGATGACTAAACCGAGGAAAAGTTCTGGTGCGATTTTTTTCCTTAAGACAAATATTATTTTGTTTTTAGAGTAAAACAACAAAATTTACAGCTAACTTAGTAATGATGGATGGTGGTGTCTTTTAGCTTTTCTATGCGACATCACAGAAAAACTTAGTGAGCTTCAGGGGGTGGGTTACAGGGTGAAATAAAATCATTTTGCAATAGGTGAATTAAGTATTTGCTTTTGAAGACAAATTGAACATCTATCATAAAGAACCAAGTATTGCTTAACTTTCCAACCGTAATAAAAGCTAAACAAGATGGAATGAATATTTACCAAAAGAACTATGAGATATTTTAAAATTATTTAACTGCCTCAGCCAAGGAATTTAAGACAAGGTCTCACGACATACATTGTATCAAGAATTGTTTGTTGCTTATAGAAAATCCCTGATACCTAGAAACAGCAACTATAACACAATTAGATGAATTCGGATATGATTATGTAAAGTTATTTGATGAATTTATCGAGTTTAAGAATGATACTAATCTGAAAGCTATTTTTAAAAGAAAAAAAAGAGGAAAACGAGTACATACATTTTTGGAAATTAGTCCCTGAAAAATATAAAACTGTACAAAATTGTGCCTTTCTGTTGCTTCCTTTATTCGCATCAACGTATCTTTGTAAATCATCCTATTTTAAAATGAAATACGAGAAACGCATTTCAATCTCGTATGCGAAAAACGTATACAGGAATCGACTTACTGATTCTCACCTTGATGACGTATTGAGGCTAGCATGTAGCAATTATAAACCCGATTTGTTTGATATAGTAAAAAATGTCTTCAGTATCAGAAATCACACTAACTTTTAAATAAACAATTGGAAGAAAGTTTAATTTTGAGTTTAATTTTTTGGGGGAGTAATGTATTTTGAAGTACACAAATATGAAAAAAATCATATTGGGAAATACGCAGTTGTTAATACTTGAGCTAGTATTGACTGGTATGATAATAAATAATAAGTACTTTTATAATGTTTTAATCTTAGAAAATATTTGTTGATTTATCAGGTGGTGTGCATCCTTATCTTTAATCAAACGGAGTTCAACCAATAATGCTTTTCCCTATAAGGATTTTTTTCGTCATATCACTATAACGTTGTGTGGCCCTTTCAATTTGGAAATTATGTGAATGCGGCCCGAGGCAAAAAAAGGTTGAGTATGGTGAGCTAGAGGAATAGAGGCAAGCAATTTGACTATTGCAGGAAGATGAAATTTAAAACCTATCTTAACAGATAAAAAGATTTATCAAGTATTCGACATGAGTTATATAATTTAATAAAAACTGCAATCATAATTAAGAATAGCCCCCGTGCCGAACTGGGATTTAGAGAAAGCATAGTATTAGGTACCTTGTAACTGATCAGTTTGTGAACCGGCCATTTTTATGCAGATTATACGTTGTTGCTGGAGTTGATTGCGTTGTACTGAGTGATTAATACAGATCTTACCTTTATTTTTAACATATATAGTAACGAATTGTTCTTAATTTTTTAGAAAAATGCGTCCTTTGTCGAAATATTGTAAAAGAAAATATTTCAGGTAGTCTCTAACAAAACTACCGCGGGTTATTAACGTAGGATTACTTATCGTTGCTTATTTCATGTTTTTGACTTATATTGGTACTTTACTGTTTAATTGTTTACTGATACTGGGTTTGGCGCGCTGCCAAAATTATAACTCGCGACGCAGGACGGACACTTTTTTTATTCTCGGAGGACCATTATTGAGGAACGTAATCCTACGTTAAAAAAATTTCGATTTATTTAGTGAAAATTGTTGAAAATGCGTGTTTTGCCTAAATATTGTAAAAAAAATTCATGTTCTTTTTTTAAAATCAAAATCTTATTGAAAATTATCATTATTCGGATTTGGTGTAAATAAACTCCCACAAAAAAGTTTTTATTGCGAGAAAAAGTTCACATATGTTGACTAAACCAGAGCATGTGCTTTAATAATTTGATTGGACCTTAATTTGTCTCCAGTCCAGAAGCGGTAGGAATACAGAGATATTAAATTCATGTCTCCGGTGCTAAAGGCATTAATATTAGCTGTTAATTCTGTTGTTATTATTAGCTGTTAATTCTGTTAATTTTGTTGCTTCTTTCGTTTCCGTCGCAACAAAGCCTTCACACTGCTAGAAGACGGGAGGAAAAAGAGGCATTTTATTTGAGCATGCGCATAAACTTCTTTTGGGGAAGAAAAACATTTTTTTCCCTTCTACTTCTGCAAGATGGCTGACAGGTCGCATCCCCGTTTGATGATGCACCTCCTACAGTGAAGACAATTGCTTTAAGAACTTCTGTCTGATGATGAATGACTCCTGTTTTGGATTAAAAACATCACCAGAAATCGAATTAAGCAAGATGATCACGAAAAGCGATCGGTCAACGATCGAGTGCGCAAACTTTCTATTCTGATTGGCTGTCGATCATGGGTACAAAGACAAAAGTTGGACTGTTCCCAAGACTTGAAAGCGGAGAGACAAGAGACAGAAAAAAACTGGAAAAGACAAAATTATTTCTTATACGCATGCGCAATAACGAAGATACATGTTTTTTCTCACTGTCGCCGTTTTTGTGGAGTTAGCATTAGTGTCAATACATTGCAGCTTCTATGTAAAGCAAGCACAAACAGTGATTCCTTTAAAGTCGTTGCATTGTATCTTTCATATTTAACAAGCTATTTAAATAATATTTTTTTAGAATGAAAGAATATATTTCGAAACACCCTTGTCTTTGCCTCTTAATGTTAGAAAGAAGAATCATATTTTGGTTACATGGTAACTTAAATGCGCGTTTGCACTTTTGTCAAAAGCGCGTTTGCACTTTTTGACAGGTATGATGTGCCGTTCTACAAGTGTTACAGCATCCTATGTCCACTTCTCCTAATGTGGGTAATTGTGAATTGTAAAAATTAGCAGAGAGAACATCCATTTTTGTGATTAGGTAGAGGAAAATGCTATTTCCTTTTTTGTCCTTACAATTCCATTTGGAATTAATTCAAAATGAACAATCTTATTCCATTTTTTTCACATTTCCATGTTCATCCAGCGTATGAAAACACTTCTTTCAAGACCGATTGATCATTCAATTGGGATATCTTACCGAATCATCCATCAAAAAGATTCAAGAATTAAATTCTCTATTCAAGCGATTGAGAGACACAGAAAAGAAAGAATGACGTATCCACGAGAGATGATGGATGAATTTTATTTCATTCTGATCAAGTTATGTTCGATTAAGGGAGGAGAGAAAATTGGATTTAGCCTGGAAGTTCGGTTTGGTATTTTTGTTCTCATCCAGCCGAGAAATAGTTCTAGCAATGTGTTCGAAATTTTGCGGAGCGTAATAGAATTTGCTTAAAGTGAAATCTGTTCAATGCTCCGTCCAAAAACTGTATCACCAGATTCTGTTTTCCTAGTCAGTCGTATGCAGTAACTTATGATCGACTATATGATTAACTATATGATTCTTTATTTTCGGCCCAGTCTGGCATCACTGATAAAACTTAATATTTTTTTTCGCGAAATATCATTTCATTAAAAAGAAATACAACTTAAAAGTTAAAAATAAACAATATAATGTATATATTTTTTTCACCCTCTCCGATTTAAAATTTAGGTCATTTAAGTAAAATTTGAAATAATTTATCTTGGGTTTTTTTCTCAGAATTTTAAATTAAATAATACACAAAGTATTTTTGCCGCAATATGCATGCAACAGTGTTATTTAGCTTTGATAGACCTATCCTAGATACCTCACATTTAAGCCCCCCAAAACCTTTAAAAACCGTTTTTTATAAAAAGTCAGTAATGCAATAGTTACAACAATAATGTAACTATTATTATTGCAATTTATTTTCTAGTAATTTTTTTTCATTTCAGAGTGTTTTATCCGAGAAAAGTTTTGAAGGGGGAAGAGTCAGGAAAGTATTTAAAAGTATTACAGAAGTGGGTACCCCTTGGCGAAGTTTTCAAAATTCGCCAAAATCCCACTAAAATTAAGGTGTTGTAAAAAAATTGACAATTCTTACCTAGGCTCTTCAATTAAGAATTATTATAGATCTGCAGTTAGAATTCTTCAATTATGCTCTTGTAAAGAAGTGGGTACCCCTTTTTAACGTGGATGATAAATACGCCAAACTTATTGTTATCTTATATGTCCTGCAATTAATATTATAGATGGATAACAGGTTTGTATTTAACAGATTTATCTTTAGTGAGATAGACGCCAAGAGTTTATTATTGTCCGCCAAAAATTAACCTTCGACTGATGACTTTTTATTATTAGAGCTTGTTTTCATTTCATTGTCTGCATCGCAATATCTCGTTCATTATTTTCAACTATCAGAAGCGAAAATCATTTAAGATTTATTCTGAAATACTTATGCTATTTTAAATGCCTATAACTGGGTATATATCTATACATATAAAACAGTTCCGTGACTGCCTGACTGACAGATAAAGCACAAACCAAACCGCTGGACCTAAAGGGCAGAAATTTTGCATGTCGATTCTTTTTATAGTGTAGGGGTGTACTAAGAAATATTTTTGAAAAATTCTTAGATTTTTTTAAATTAAATTTTTAAGCTGTTTTTGTAACTATTTTTAAAGTTTGCATTTAAAATATTGATTTGAGGACAATAAAATTTGTATCACAAGAAAGATCATTAAAATTCCTTTAAAATGGAAATCTTTTTCGAATCTTTACCTCTTTTCTGATTTTTGGTGAATTTTTAAAGATTAATTTTTAGAATTTAATTTATTAAATGCTGATCACGTGCTTTCTTTTCTTTTTGAGATACATTAAGTTAATTTTGCGTCACGTGCATAACAACGAAATAAATTGACAAAAAAATATTAAAATGCGGTAAAAGATAAAATTTAACCACTAGACTAATTGACAAGTTTTTTAAGAATCTAATTCAAAAAAGTATGTTTTATGGATATTAAAAATACAAATTAATTGCCTACATTGAACATTGTATTTAATTTGAATATTTTATTCTACATTATTTTGTCTATAAAAATATCCGTTACGATTTTTTTATAAATATATTTTTTTTGTTTTTTGTTTTGGCATTAGTTGCATACATTGGACGTTGTATTTACTATAAATATATTATTTTTGTTTTTGGCATTAATTGCATACATTGACCGCTGTACTTAATTTGAATGTACTCCGTAGCAAAGCACGGTTATTCAGTTAGTGCTGTATATACATGTAATTTTGTTGCTCGCTAGGTTGCCGTTATCGTCGTATTTTAGTGTAATTGTGGCGAACTTTTAAATCTCCGCTAAACCATGCCAAGGAGTACCCACTTCCTTACATTTACCATAATACTGCATGGTTGAGAATTTATGTCTAGGTTAATGTAGATGACGCATGTGGTAGTGTCTCTGAGCCTGCTGTTAGATGGATTTAGTGGATATTGGGAATTTCAAAGTTTTTGAGATATTAAAAGAAATACATGTAAAGGATTGATTATACATATGGATATTAAACAAAACCTGCTTTCCTGACTTCTTTAAATAACATAGATTATTTACAAATAATGAATTTCTCTAAGCCATAGGTTCTTAAGCTGTGGTCCGCGGACCCCTGGGGGTCCGCGTGGCCATTACCGGGGGTCCGCGAAACAATTTTGACATTAACTTTACTTCTCCCAATTTTTCACTTTTATTCAGATAACTTATTTAATAAAAATCCTACATGGTCAAGACTTTTTGTATTTGTTGTTACTTAAATAGTTATTGACAAAACTAAACAATAGTAAAAATTTAATTATTTTTATTCAACTGCAAATATTGAAAAATAAATAAAGCAATGCAATTTTTTGCATTGTTGTGACTATTAAGCGGCGCGGGAGCACGTAGATAAATAAATAGACAAGAGGATTTGATATTTTGTGATTTATAAACTTTTGCGTACTACAGTTAAGGGCATATTTAAAAGTTTGAATAATTTTGTAACAAAAAATGAAATCGAGTGGTCAAAATGTGTTGGAATTTGCACTGATAGGGCTCGTGCATTGTCAAAAAATTTGAAAAAATCATTGGATGAAGTTGTTGAAGTTGTCAATTTCATTAAAGCTCGTCCACTTAATTCCCGAGTTTTTAAAGTTTTGTGCGAGGAGATGGGAAGTCAACATACACATCTATTATTACTCACAGAAGTACGTAGGTTGTCCCGTGGGAAAGTACTCAATCACCAGTTTCAGCTTTGTGATGAAATACGATTATTTTTAATGGCTACGCAATTTGAACTGAACGGATGTTTTAACGATTTTTCTGGTTAGCTAAGGTTGCTTATTTGACTGATATTTTTACTTTTTTGAATGAACTGAATTTTAGCCTACAAGGTGCAGCTGCAAATATATTTAAAGTTGAAAAAAAATAGAAGTGATTATAAAAAAAATTCGACTTGTGGTCGAAACGCATTCACAAGTGTGTATACGAGTCTTTTCCAACACTCAACGATTTTAAAGACACTTCTAATAAAGAGCTCCCTAATGAAACACGGTAGATTTTTGTTGAACATTTAATGGCTCTAAAAAGCAGCTATAGGAATTATTTTACCAGTCCTGATTCTGGCAACAACTAGATTAGAGATCTATTTAACATGGAAGTCATTAATGCAAAACATTTATCTATACTTGAACAAGACATTCTCGTGGAATTATCATGTGAGACGTCTTTGAAACTACAATTCAACAAAACTGAACTCACAAACTTTTGGTTACTTCTCAGATCTGATTACCCTGCAGTTGCAAATAAAGAACTCCAACATTTTATCCTTTTTTGCCTAACATATTTATGTAAACAGGCTTTTTCGGTACTGTTGTATATGAAATCAAAGTATAGAAACAAACTCAATATAGAAGCGGACCTCGGAATAAAACTTTCCAACATAGAGTCTGACATTGCGGTTCTGGTTTCAAGAAAACCACTGAAACCATCTCATCAAATAAAAATCCTTTACAGAAAACATATTATAATAAGATAGATCTATTTTGACCAATATTTGACCAAGAAATGTTTGTATGATTTTAATGTATTATGATTTGTAACTTTTAAAATTCTTTTTAATACTATTTTAATTCATTTTACGTTTTTTTTCTATGTCCTAATAAAAATGTTAATCTCTATAAATGCGCAAGACCATTTATTAAAATAACCAGCGATACATTTTTACCAAGTTTTATTATAACGTAGTGCCTATGAGATTATTGGGCCAGAAATTATGTCTCAAAAATGACGTAAAATTCCTAGGGTTGGGATGGGGTCAACAAAAACAATGTTCAAGAGGGGGGACTACATAAGTTTAAGAACCCCTGCTCTAAGCTATTAAACAAAGCAATAATAAGATCACTGTCTTTAATAAGATCCTTCAATTTTATTTATCTGAAAGACATAGTGATATATGTTGGTGAAATGTTCTATTTTCTTGTACTCATAAAAATGGAAGATTTTATAACATTTTTCAGAGGGCTCCTGAATATGCTAGCGTCTACAAGGTCTTAAAAAGAGGATTTCTTCCTCAAAATTTACAAAATTAAAATACGAAATTTATGGTTCTTAATGTAAAATGGAACCTTTTCTAAGTATATCAGAACTATTTCGAATTATATCCTTTATAACAATTTACTTTATTTAATTTGAAGTATTACTAATCCCATTTATGTATCGTAGATCGCAATTTATTTCACCCACGTGGATGTTATCAAATAGGTTTTAGCTATGTGTTTCAATTCATTTTGTCTCAAAGTTTTAACGAATCTCACGATATATCATGATTTACTTCAATTAACTCTGAACTAAAATTAATTCTCTTCTAATTTATAATGGAGTCTGCCGTCTCCTACTGAGTAATTCATCCTCCCTTATATAACAGAAGGCTTTATTATCACATGCCCATCGTTTCGCACTCAGATATTTAAATTCCTCCTGATTCACGATTTACGAATAGTGCTGTTCAACGATATTTGTTGTTGTTTCTAATGTCCCCTGGCCGGTATCGTATTCCAGACCAGGTCCATATAGGCTAGCGGTTTATATAATGACACCACAAGGGTCGGAGTCCTATTTAGCCAGCTGAAAACTCAATTTTGACCTAGCACCTCCCAAGGATGACATCTGGAGGATCGTACACTTTTCCACCCTCTCTGACCTCATAGAGGTGCTCTCCGGCCTACGGATTTAACGTGCTCATACCGGCCTAGACACGGAGATATTTAATAGTGCCTTTCAGGATCCGATCGAAACACCCTCGGCACCGAACGCCGACGCGATACCACTAAACTACAACAAGCCTTCAACAATATTTGATGTACAGGGTGTCTCAAAAAACCTTGACACATTTTAAATATTTGAGTAAAAAAGTACTCTTTTGGGAACTAGAAATTCACATACGTGTTACCTTATATATTAGAGTTTGTTTTAGTATAGTCAATAAATTTCAATATGTGCTCCTTTTGTGGCTCGGAGATTATCCAGTCGGTAATCCATTTCAACCCATGTGCGTTCCAAAACGGATTCAGTAGCACATGAAATTGCAGCAATTATGCATTTTTTGAGTTCTTCAAGACTGTCCACTTTTGTTGAATATACATTGTCTTTGACCAATCCCCAAAGAAAAAAGTCAAGAGGTGTAATGTCTGGAGATCGAGGCGGTCTTTGGATGGGGCCATCTCGTCCAATTCCTCTGTTTGGAAATTCCTCATTTAGAAAGTCTCGTACAATCATACCCCATGGAAGCCGTGCACCATCTTGTTGCGAAAGGATTTTGGGATGTCAATAAGAAATTTGTAGGCCAGTAAAAATTTTTCAACTTTTACAGCTTCCCCTTTCACGGAACAACTGACACTCTCTGTTGAACTTTTCTGACACAGGAAAAAACTCTAATACATGTGGTATCACATTTGTGAATTTTCAGTTACTACCTTGTATGCTTTTATTTATATAAATTTTTAAAATGCGTCAAGGTTTTTTGAGATACTCTGTGTATGAGTGAAGTTTATATTCATTCTAAATAAAAGAAACACATGTAAAATTACTTAAATTTTACATTTTAAATTAACTAGTGCTGAAATTATTTCAGTTTTATAGCATAAGTTCTCAGATGGTAAGGAATATCGCTAAAAACGTATCGGTAATAAGCATGCTTACGGACTTGTACGGAATGAACCACATGAAAATGTTACTGAAAGAGGACAATTATTTTTAAAAAAATCTTTTCTCAAAACATATTGGCTAGAATTTATTCACCTAGTATTTAAGTCAAGGCAATAGCCTCTAATTTCCCATCTCATTATGCAATATCTCATTATGTATATTACGTAAAACTGTTGCTTTCTCCTGTGAATCCCCCTGCTGAGCATAGTTACTACTTCAACAGGGCAATTCCGAGCACCAGTTAGTGTTAAGGCTGCGATGTACTAACCCCATTGGATACGCTCACCCCAATGTTAACCTAGGGAGAAAATTTGTCCACGAATTGCCGACTTGGATTCAAAGATTTTTTTTTAAATTGTACTCCGTCATAGAAAAAGAAATTTTACATTTGTGTACATTTTTTCGTTTTTTAAAAAAAAATGCAATTAATATTTTAAAATTTAAATTATTCGGGGAAGATCTGGTATAGTGTGTTTTAAACGCTCATAAATTCCTTCGGTGGATGAAATTTATAAAATGGATCCTGTAGCTCTTTGCAGAAAAGTTCAGGCTATCTGACAATACCAATTTTATTTGATTATCAGCATCTATGTACCTGTAAATTGTTGACAAAAATATATTTTAAATAAAAAATTTGGTAGTAGCACGTAGTAGCACTTTGGTAGTAGCACTTTTTGGCTCTCAGGGCTTTTTTCTCTCTATAGGGGGGGGCCCCCCCCCCCTATAGAGAGAGCCATTACATACAATCCCTCAAAATGTCAATCCTAAGGGGTGTGGAATTTTCGAATTGTCAACTGGAATCCTCCCACCACAAGAGTCTGCAAGAAGAGGAAAAGGGAAATACGATTTTTTTCTTAGTACATAACAGCCTTAAGTATTTTTCTTGAGACCTTCTTTTCTATTCAGGGTGAAACAAACCTCATCTCATATTTGTCCTAGTGGAAGTTCGTAACTCCAAAAAATGCCTTTTAAAATTATTGCACATGATCAGCAAATGATATTAAGCTGGATGTCTGAACCAAAATTCCAATGAAATACATTTGAAGAAGCAGTAAACACCGATTCAATTAAAATCAAACGTGTGAACTAATTTAATATCTTCATGCCATGATTTGTATTAACATCGAATTTCTGTCTCATCCACTGATGTTCATATTAATAAGTTCAACGGTGCATTTCCAAGCACCAATTCGTCCTGTTATTTAGAAGTATTTTTTTGGCATCTTCCCTGTTTTTCAGTGGAAAAAAAACCTTGTCTCATATTTGTCCCAGTGAAAGTTCGTGACCTCAAAAATGGCTTTTAAATTTATTACGCGTAATAATCAAATGACATTCAGATGGAGGTTTGAAGCAAAATTCCCATGAAACACATTTGCATAGTTAGAAAACATTGATTCAATGAAAATCAAACGTGTAAACTAAGTCGATATCTTCATGCCATGATTTGTAAAAGGATGTTAATCAGGACACCTCGGAAAAAAAAGTCAGAATGAATTAACTTTTATAGGAAGTAGACACGGTGCTGAGATGAAAAATTATATGATCTGTAAATGTTATTATTATGGAGATTTTAACTCTAATTACACTGGGAATCAATTTTTTAATAGGGAGTAAATAACGTAGTTTCACATAGAAAAATCAAACATGCGAAATTTCAATGTTGTCTTTGCGCTTAGTGCAATAATTATTTTCACCGCCCAACTCAATGGAATTTAATTCCATCTGAACAATCCTTTTTTTTCTATTTTTTAACCAATCTCCGTCCAACCTGTGTATGTGAAGAGGCTTCTTTCAAGATCGATTGGCCATTCAATTGGGATAGCACACTCAGCCATCCATCAAAATGATTCAAGAATTAAATTCTCTATTCATGCGATCGAGGGGCACAAAAAGAGAGCGAATGACGTATCCACGAAAGATGATTGATGCATTTTATTTCATTCTGTTCAAGTTATGTGTGATTAAGGCCAAAATAAAAAGAAACTAAATTCGGCCTACAGCTTTGGTTTGATATTTTGTTCCAAGTCAAAGTAATAGCTCCGGAAAAGCGTTTTGACGTTTGCGCAAAAATAATAATACCGTTTACATAGTACCGAATCACTTTTATTATTTCAAATCCAAATCATACTTTGTTATCATTCAGAAAGCGATTTAACTTTGGACTGCACTCGGTTGTTTTTGTTAGTAATATAAAAAAGCATGAGTTAATTCAACTTCAACACAATATTTTACATAAAGATTATTAATTACACATGTAACATAAACTGCAATATTAAAAATTGTTATTTTAATATTCTCCAAATCACCAAACATTCTCTGATAACTCACTACATATTGATTATAAAGAATTCCAGCTAATTTCAAAGTTCCACAGGAATTTAGTAATAGTTAATGATAACTATTACTTAATAAAGTAATAGTTAATTATTGGTTTGATATTTTGTTCCAAGTCAAAGTAATAGCTCCGAAAAAGCGTTTTGACGTTTGCGCAAAAATAATAATACCGTTTACATAGTACCGAATCACTTTTATTATTTCAAATCCTAATCATACTTTGTTATTGTTCAGAAAGGGATTTAACTTTGACTGCAATCAGTTGTTTTTGTTAGTAATATAAAAATGCATGAGTTAATTCAACTTCAACACAATATTTTACATAAAGTTTATTAATTACACATACAAACTAAACTGTAAAAATAAAAGATGTTTTAATATTCCCTAAACCACCAAACATTCTCTGATAACTCATTACACATGGTTTATAAAGAATTCCAGCTAATTTCAAAGATCCAACGGAATTAAGTAATAGTTAATGATAACTTGATTGAATTAAATAACCTATGCTTGCTGTTCTTAATTTAGAATAGAAATTAACATTTTTCCCCTTTGTGTTTAGTGACGTTTTGTATTTTCAGACTTTCATGGATATAAAAATAATTCTATTAAAAAGAGGCATGAATTATTTTGTTCCTTTAGTGTTTTATAGAATTATTAGAAGTACGTCGTAAGCTCTGTTGACTGAATAAAGGAAATACTGAGAGATATAATTGAGCCTCATACAAGCCAAATCAGTTAAGTCCACATTTTGAAATTGTAGTGTCAATACACTTGATTAACCCCTAATTTTTTACATTTATAATAAACTAGTTGTTTGCCCGGCGTTGCCCGGGTAATTGGGACATCTCGGTTTGTCTTGGTCATTTTGGACATTTTGTTTTTTAAACCTTCTCACCCCCCATGCTTTAATGTCCCAATGTCTCAATGCCCCCTCCCCCCATGTCCAAGCCCATTATGGGCTGCACTTGGACTTAAATGGCATTGGGAGTGTCATCATTCATCTCAGAGACCCCGAAAACTATGGATTTTAATCTCGACTATTTTAAATGTTTCCCCTTCCCACCCCCACCTCCTTACCTCCAGCCCCACCCCCACCCCCACCTGCAATAAACTTGGCATGAGTGTCATATGGACTGTCACAAATCAGCTCAGTGACCCCGAAAACTATGGATTTGACACTACTCTCGGTCATTCTGTTTATTTGAATTTATCTTTTTCGAATTTATCGGTCTATAATGTTTATTTGAATTTATATTTTCAAAGGAACTTTAAAAATAAATGTATATTATTTTAAGTTTGGCAGCAGTATCCTGATATTCTGCAAGCAAGCTGACGGGAACACCAAAACAGTCCACAATATGGGAAGTAGTCGCAGGAGCAGCAGAATAGATACAAGGGGTAAAGACCTTAGTAGAGTTCTTGAAGTGCATACCTTTTGTATGGCCACTCGAGGAGAGGCCGGGGCACACTGCATAGTTGCATAGGTCTTGGACCTGTATATTCAAATGTACGTAAGACGTAATAGATCAAAACTGAGGTTATTTTCTGTATTTTCTACCAACTTAGTATAATGCAATATTGAAAGTTTTTAAATGTCCGATAGTTCGGATGTTAGCCATATTTCTTGCAATTTTCTATTACTTTTAAACAAATGTGCCTTTTTTTGTATTACGAGTAACAACTACCAAAATAACAGAAGACAGAGGCTAAAATAACAAGGAGGAAGGAATGAAGATACGGCATTCAAGAATTTTTTCCTGATATAGCAAAAATATTAAAACTTTACAAGCACAAATAATACAATTAAACATTATTTATATGTATTTTTGTTGTGATTACTAAATAGGAAATCAAATATGTATATATATTTATTTACATGTACGTATCCATATACATATCCATATACATATCCATATACATGTATATATACACACACACACACACACACATATATATATATATATATATATATATATATATATATATATATATACATATATATACATATATATACATATATATATATATATATACATATATATACATATATATATATATATATATATATATATATATATATATATATATATATATATATATATATATATATATATATATATATATATATATATATATATATATATATATATATATATGTAATTTACACTTTGTATAGTTTAAACAATTACAAATTATATAAAGTAATACTTTGTCACCAGGGAGATAATTAAGACTCTTTAAACTGTCAGTTAGAGTTGCCACGGTTTAAGTTGAAAACCCCTAGTTTAATGTGTAGTTCTCCCTCGTGTGAGAAACGCTTTGACATTTTGATGCCTAATCCAGTTTACTTTTAACAGCCTTCAGCCCTAAACAATTAGATAATGGACAAAATTAATTGATTCAATGTTGTAATAATTTGCATTAAAATCAGTCATAGTACAAAACAAAGAGTTCGTGCAGAAAATGTGCACTCTTTTAATATTAATCTTATTTCGCAGAATTATCCTTCTTAGATTGCCTATAACTGTTGTTTTAAAATGTAGTATTAATATTTTGTGTCAACATCTAATGTATTATTTTTTTTAACGCGAGTCTAATAATTTTATGCCTCTTATTTTTCGCACTTTTAACTGTCTTAAGTTTTTAGATTATTTTAGGTTTCTTGCTTATTAAATTTCTCCACATCGTAGCTGAACGATGAAAATTTTGGTACGATAATCTTAGTTTAAATGAAACCGTTTTCGAATTTGAATATATTTTTCTTCACAAGTATGTCTTTTCCATTAAAGCTATTTGTATGAAAATGCACCCAACCACAAAAATAAAACAGGAAGTTATCTCTTAACTATCCGAAATTCGATCAAAACAAGATGGATTGTGCATAGATTCAAGACTCTACATTGAATCATCCATCAAAATAAATAGAGAATCGTATTCTGGATTCACACGGATGATCTAAAGAATAAATTTAAAATGTATCTGCCTGGTGATAAATGGATTTTATTCATACATTCAAATGTTATCACCAAATCCTTTCTTAATCCAACTATTCAGGGAAAACTTTATATTTGGTTTATATTCCTTCTTTCTAAAGAAAGACCAACACAGACAAACACTTAATGGTAAAATTATAAGTATCACTCCCTATAAGTGAAAGTTTTTCTGGCTATGCACCTATATACCTCCTACTTATATTCTGTCTATATATCTAAATGTAAATATATGTTATAAAATTTAAAATGTTGGAAGTCAAAACTATGGAAATTAGCTGGAAATGAAATATATAAATGTAGACTGTAACAGTATTAATTGGGATTTATTATATTATTAATTATATTTATTAATGAGGATTATTATGATTTTTAATTCATTGCTTAAAGATTGTGGCTAGTACATTGATTGATTGTGATTCCCAAATAATAGAAACAACTCTGGTTTATATTGACAAATTAATTTATTGATTATTAACACACATAAATAATACGCTACAAGTTACTAATTATTTCCTCCGGCATTTACACATTATTCACAACTTCATTACTACTAAATTAATTCATATCGATAAGCATAACATCATATTAACTACCCAACAAACACAGGACTGACGGCAGCTTATCGGGCCAGTGCTGGAGGCACCGGTTGAACGACAAGTACGGGAGAATTTTGTCGGGCCACTGGCGGGTTGTTTACGAACCTCCGAAGGGGAAACGCTTTCCGTTTACGTGTTTCAGGGCCTGTTATGGGTTGATATGAATCGCACCGAAATCGTTTACCCTGCATCGTCCCGGAACTGTACCTCCGATTCGTAACCACAAGTAACAGATATCTGCATCAGAATTATGGATTTGAAAGGGAAGGCGAAGATTAAATTTAACAGACTTTTCAAAAATATTTATTTCATTGTTGTGAAACTTCTTTTACGCGGAAAATTCCCATAATTTTCCTTGTATGTAAAGATTGTATTATGTGAAAAGTATTATGTGAAATTGTATAATTGTATTATGTGAAAATTCACATAATTTTCCTTGTATGTAAAGATTGTATTCTGTGTGTATGTTTTTAACTCCCTAGAAGCTTATAAAAACAGATGAAAATTAGTTTCAATTTTATATATTACTGGAGAAATTAAATATCTACTTAAAAATGGGTCCTTGTTTCACCACTCTTTATTTATAAGAGAGGAAATAGTGATAAAATTTGTATTTTTTAAAATTTCTTCTATATTATATTAAAATAATAATATATATTTTTGTAGATAAAATATTCAAAATATATTTTTCAGGAAATTTACATATTCTAAGTATTTCTAATTGTTAGATGCCATTATAAAACAACTGATTTTGTAGAATTTTTTCTCGAATTTCATCGTATTAATTTTACAGTAACATATTCTTATAATACAAATTTGAATGAAAGAAAAAGAATTTTAAATTTACAGACCTTAGTTAAAATAAACAAATCACACATATTTAGAAAAATATTAATGTAATGTAATGTCAGAGACATAGACAGTAGATGTCATGAGACACCAAAAAATATCAAAAAATAAGACCCTTTATCCTCAGTACGTACATTGAAGAATATATATTACATTGTTTTTTTTTTGTAATTGAATCAGGATACGAGAAATAATATTTACAATAAGAAAAAAAAAGGCAAAAAAATTAGTTTAAATAAATGTTAGAAATAAAAAATAAGGCAATTAAGTTTAAAATAATAAGTAAGTTATATTTAATAAATTAAATTGGCAGGTTTGAACATCCGTGAGTACAGATAACAGAACTGCACTTTGCAGGATCGAACCGAGGACTGAAGCATGGGAAGCAAAAACGAACGCCCCACACCAGCATTCCCTGATAGGGTATCAAGTGTGGAACTTCAATAAGAGGAAACTGCCTCGCATGGAACAGAAAAATAAAGGAAAAATGTTAAACACTATCAGAAACCACACTATCAGAATAACACTATCAGAATTAACCTGTGAACAATTAATGGACTGGGTAAGATTTGAAATATTAAGATCGGAACATAAATTTTTAATTTTTAAGTCGCCGTTCGGTTTTGGGATTTTTTTTTCCAAAAAAATTCAATGCGTAAGTAAATTAAGTAATTTTGAAAGGTCCGATATTAATCCAATTGCAGTAATGTTTTCAGATAAGATTTTGAGAAAGTTTCATGAAATTGATTTGGGATATTGAATTTTGACTAGGTTGTACATTTTGTTGAGGGTATCTTTGTACCCTTCCGCCATTAAAAAAAAAAACATGGCTCAGGTTTGGTTTCCCGCCTAACAGGAAATTCATCATTAGCAGCGGGAATTTCTTTCCTCCGGATTACGACAGTTTCCTAGGATAGAAAATTGGTTTGAGAGATTGATTCGATCATTAATGCTAGTTAAGTTAGAGTCGAGAGCAATTCGCTTTAGACCAAAATTTAAAAAATCACATTATGTGCGATTTCGTTCAAAATTACCACATCACATTGCATACCAAGATTATAATATTTTATACATTACATATACAATGTATTTTTCATTTTCATAATAAAACTAAACTTTTGAATGTAGTTGACTTTTTTATGCGGCCCGCCTGCCTTGAAAAAATTTACCATGTGGCCCAGATGCTGCAAAAGGTTAAACACCCTGCTTTAAGCTCATCAGCCTGATTCAGAGGTTTAACTTTTTCAGATTTAGGAATATAATCAAAAGTGGGTGTAGAAGAAAATTTAAACGCACACTTACTGTGCATAAGATTAAAAAGTTCTTTGAGATTGGGGATGTTAAACGTTATTTTGAAAAAAAAGAAATTCATGTTTTTCAAAAGTCCATAGTAATCACACATGGTTTCCATTACTTATTTCACTGACACATTGAATTGTGTTTTGTTTTGTTTTTTATTATTAAATTTTGGCATTATCTTTTGAGAATGTATTTTCGTTTTTATCAATGCAACTCTTGCAGAAGTGCCACGGACGGGTAAGGGTGACTCGGTAACGAATTTAACAATCCTTTCTACTGCTTGTGTGTGACATGGAAAATTGCTGAAGTCAGTACGTTGACTCTCCTGATCAGATTATTTTGCTTCCTAGTTTATAATCAGAAATATGCCTCGTTCTGTTACTTTAACATCTTTACGTACAATCATATCAATATAATCCTTGGCATCAAAGTTTATACGTTGAACTTAAAACTTTCCAATGCCCCCTTCATTTTTCAGTCCTTGCTTTTAGAATCCGGCGTAATCCAAGCTGTCTTACGTGGCTGCGATCAACTGATATCATACATAAGAGGAGATTTTCAGAAGCAGCGAAGTACGAATTTCTTTGAATGACTGGGTCAATTACATTTTTAAGAGTCTGATGGAGGTAACGTGAATAGCTTACAAGTTTCCACAAGTGCTTCGATCCATGGATATAAGATAGTTTCAGCTTTATGTGAAACGAAACAGATGCATATACTTACAAAATGTACTCAGTCAGTATTCGGAGATTTTTTTTTGCAGTACATTCTGTTCCCACATACAAGTGAAGTATTCGGTTTGCTAATGTAAGCTATCATGAATAACAAAGTTTTCCTGGTTTTCTCATAGACAAATCAGAAGAGCACCTTCCAACAGAGATTGCATTAGACATTTCTAACAAATATTTTGGGTCCACACTTAAATCATCCTTAATTTCTAGTAATGGAATGCCATTTTCAATAGGTGATAATTCAATTACTGGAAGTTCATAGCAGTTTTCTAGTTGTTTACCTATTTCTCCTCCAAATTAGGACGTAGGCGCAGTTCATTTCCATGAAATAGACAAATCAACCACTGCAGTGGCCTTCTTAATTCCTTTTCAAATAAACGAACCACATCATTATTCAATCCAGTGTTCACGGCAGTTCCACCCATTCCAATTACAGTAATGTTTAAATTCTGGTTGTTGTCATTGAAAAATGCTATTATGCTATCTTATATACATTTTCCAGTGCCAGAAATCTGCTTCTGAAAATCTCGTCCTTTGTATGATATCAGATGATCGCAGTCATGTAAGAGAGAGCTTGGATTACCCCGGAATCTAAAAGCAAGGGCTGAAAATGAAGGTGGCATCAAAAAGTTTTTATTTCAACGTATAAACTTTGATGCCAAGGATTATATTGATATGATTGAATGGAATGATGTTAAAGTAACAGGACTTCCTATGAAGAGGCATATTTCTGATGACAAACAGAAAGCAATTCAATGTGTCAGTGAAATAAGTAAAGCAAACCATGTATGATTACTATGGACTTTTGAAAAATATGAATGTTTATTTCAAAATAACACTTTGCCTTTAAAGACATTACATTAATATTTTTCTAAATAAATGTGATTTGTTTATTTTAACTAAGGTCCGTTAATTAAAAATTGTTTTTTTCATTCCAATGTGTATTATAAGAATATACTACTGTAAAATTAAGATGATGAAAATTGCGAAATTCTGCAAAATCAGTTGTTCTGTAATGACATCTAAAAATTAGAAATACTTAGAAATACCTAAGTTTCTTGTAAAAATATTTTGAATATTTTATTTACAAAAAATATATATTATTAATTTAATATACCATAAAATAAACAGAAAAAAAGAATTTTATCTCTTTTCACAAAAATATCTATTTTGAAGCACCTGAAAAATATTTCAGTAGAGCAATAAAATTTTATATTCAATACCAAAAGGCAGCTTTTGAAAGCTATAGCATAATGAAATTTCAAACCATCTTTTTTTTCGCCTCGTCATACTACAATGCACTAGTGTCATCTGATTGGACATTCAGTTGCACGTGATTGAAAAGGCGCCATTAAAGATTGATTACAAGTTCGTTGAAATTAATCTACAAGTAAGTTTCATTCGTTAGTCTTAAATTATTGCCTTTAGATTTTATTTAACACCCTTACATAGTGAACATTATTCTATTTCTGTTATAAGATAGTGTTTTAATCCAAGTTATATATGAATTGACCATATTTCAGATCAAACTCTACTGAACTGAGTGTATTGAATTAGCAATACTTATGGCACTTACGAGCACTTTCGTATGTATAAATAAAAACATTTTGTTTCGGAATAATTTAAGATTCGTGTTTCAGTTAATATTTTAGATGGACAAAGGAAGTAAATGGACTCTTGTGAAAGTCTTAAGTATTTGCTAATTAAATTAATATTTAGAATTGTAATTTGTACGCACTATTTAGATTTTTATATCCTTTAGAAAGTATAAAATACATGACACAAATATCAATTCCAAATCTACATAGTTGAAAAATAAAAATGTATTTTCATTTCCAGTATAATATTTTCCATTTTATTTCTTTAAAGAAATTTGAAAGAAAATTATAATGAAATTTTTTTTAATATGTTAATCCAAATTAAACATTTTTTTACTACTGGATTGATAAATCAGTTACACATGATTCCTCCATAGTAAATTCATGCATAGTATTCAATGGTGGAAAAATTGTCCATTTTCCTATTAAATATATTTTACAATGTTCTTATTGCCAGGTATCAATAGGCAACAAATTATCCATGTCTAAATGTTAAAAGATGGATTCAAAAACGTTCCACATTATAAAAGATTCTAAAAATGAACTTGTAAATCATACAAAAGGATCTATTGAATTCCTTATCAAATTGTGTTTTGAGTAAACTTTATAAAATACACTGCATTTTATACATTATAAAGAAATAAAGAACAAATATTCTTAAAATTTTTGTGTTCATAATTTAAAAGAATGTATTTAGTATAATTATATATTTTAATTTAAATGCTAAACACTAATAGGTATTTTTCATGTATAATCTTAATAGCCTTAAAATATAATTTTTTTAAAATTCTATTTATAATGTTCTATGTGTACACTCAATTGCTATATATGTATATGTTATTCCTACTGGGTGAAATTTCTTTATGTCTATCGAGAGCAAAGATATATTCAAAATTTCAAAACCAGATCAAAATATTGTTTAATCAGTATCCACATGTCAAGTAAATATTGAAACAATAGCAAATATTGGAGCATTTTTTATTTTGAATATCTCATTAAATAAAAGCTTATTTAAGGAACATTTTGAATTTCAATTGCTATTAATCAATATTTTGAACTGGCTTTGATATTTAGATTATATTTCTACTCTCTCTGAAGATATAAAATAAAACAATTTCACTCTTTAGGAATAACATAATGGTGCATACTTTTTGCAACTGAGTGTATATATTCTTGCAATTGAGTGTATATATATTTTCAAGAATTATTAATTTTTGTATGTATGTGAACTCCATTGTATTCCTGAATTCATTCAAAGAACCTCTGGAGTAATGAGAAGTTTAGAGTTTTAAATTTGTGTCAATATAGATGCCACGTGCATTTAATTTTCTAATTTGTATCGTGTTTGAAATCACTTTTATCAGTGTTATTAGAGATGATGGCAGTGAAAATTATTCCAAAATAGACTATTTAGATACATAAATTGTTTCTTAACTTATTAATTTGCATTCCATGTTTTTAAATTATATATTTATAAGTATATAGATTTGTAGATTATCAGAATGTGTACATACAAAAAATTGCTTTATTGTAATAGATATTGTACGATAAGAGTTTTTATAAATCTGAGAATGTTCTCAATAACTATCTATAAGCTGTTCATCTCTAAAGGTCTTTTGGAAATTATTTTGTTGTCATGCTGTGCAAAATAAATGTGAACTTATTGGCTTAATATATATATATAAAGGGTAAAATTAGTTTCTTTTCCCCTTTTTATATTAGTGATAAGCAAGTTTATAAAGAACTCTACTTTTCAATACTTCTTGGTTTGATAAAACATTAAATTTTTATTATGGCATTATAAGAAAATATTGGTTTTTTTTACAGAATTTTGAAACTGGAATCTATTCAGAGCTTCAGGCTTGAAAGACAAATACCACTTGGATCTCATAACCTGCGTAAGTTTTTAACGCCACTGAGCCTACCTTTTTTTATTCTCGAGATATACTTTTATTTTCAGCAGTGGACTTGTGGCCCAAATCACTGTTTTTAATATTTTTTTAGATTTATTTTTAACTAATTAAATTTTTTCTATGAAAAAAACTAAAAATATTTATTAAACAACTAAAAATTTCAAATTAGTTTTTTTAACTTAGACGCTAATCTGAACTTTCTCATAAACTTTGGTCTCAATAATTTATGGATAGAATATTGATTTTCTTTATTTATTCTTTTTTAACTGTGAAGCTTGTTGTTAAGGTTTTAGGTGAGTGAGAAAGTGCAGTCCGGGGATTTCAGTTAACACGACTCTTGTGAAAGACTTTAACTCTTGCCAAAAAAAGAGATTTATATTATAAAATTATAAAATGCCAAGGTTTATTTAGAAAATATAAAATGTGTTCATAGACAAAGTTTGTTTATAAAATTGTAGATAAGACATCCATTGTGAGTTGTGGTTTATTATATCAAAATGTGTGTTTGATAAGTGAATGAAATAACCCTTTCTTAATAATGGAATAGAACTCCTGTATAATCAATGAATTCACGGATACAAGATACAGTTCCAAAAAGCAAAACGCCTGGTTTACAGAGTCTTTTATAATAACAGAAAAATGATATTTATATTATGAAAATGTGAAGTGCCAAGCTTTATTTATTCTTAATGGTTAACATTAAAATTTTAAAAATATTTTTAGAATTTCCTGATAAGTTGTTAGAGGTTCGTTGATAATTCATTACAGAAGTAGTAAAAAGGAAATTGCTTTTGGATGTATTAGATCATTAGTTAATGGGCTAAGTAATTTTAAATTTTGGTAAAATTTAATTTTATGCATGCCATAAATTTTTCTCTCTGTTAAACATGTTTATTCCATTTTAAGTCTTAATACTTATATAAAGAATTTGGATTAAATGAAAACAGTAATGAGTGATGGTGAAAATGTATTAAATGTGGTAATTGAATTGCTTGATGTTCTAAGACATAAAATTTCTGATCATCAAAATACAATAATTGACTTCTTGACTGAACAACTGACTTTATTATTAAACAATATCCTATTTTGCTACCCCCCTTGTTTAAGTATATAATCATCCTTCAAATCCTAATAGACCATTATTTTATATTTTTGATCCTGTACTAAATTTGTACTAAATTTTTTAAAATTCCACTGAGCATCTTGTTTAGCTGTTTAAAAATGGGGGGAAATGCATTGTAAATTGTCTTTACTTTCTCAAAGTTTCATAATTAAATATGTTGATAAAGTTGTGCCTGAAAAATAACTCAACTGATTCTGAACATCAGTTGGAGTTTTATGGAAAGCCAAATTATATGGAAAGTTATACAATAGTTAGTTGAAATTGTTTCTTGGAAGTTTTGCGAGGTAGTAATCTAGTTCATGTATATTAAAGTCTTATTTAAATATTGTGCTAAACATATTCAGCACATTGAAAGTCTGATTACTTCTCAACTTTTAATCACCAGGCAATTTTTGGTATTAAATTATATGCTCAGTGCATATTCCATTATGTGTAATTTTCACTTAATCTGATTTGAAAATTCATGTGAGGAGAAATTTTTGGTTCAGTTAAATCAGAAAATTGTAGAAAACTTTTTAAAAAGTTGGTTTTTTCCCATTTTTTTTCAAACTGTGACACTGAAAATACCGATTATGTCTTTAGCCCTAACATAGTTTTTAACAATGATATGATCCATAACAAAAATTCGATGCTACATTTTTTTTTCTTCTTTTATTTATATTACATTTATTTTCCTCATTGTATAACTTTTTGAATACTACTCAAACCAATTCTATTGTTACTCAATTTCAAAAAATCATATTTCAAATTTTAAGGATCGATCGGTAGTCAATGCGCTGAGAAGGGCCCTAGCTGAATTCAATTTGTATCCGTCCCAAATGTTAGAAGCATGCTACATTTTTTTTCTTCTTTTATTTATATTACATTTATTTTTCTCATTGTATAACTTTTTGAATACTACTCAAACATCAATTCTATTGTTACTCAATTTCAAAAAATCATATTTCAAATTTTAAGGATTGATCGGTAGTCAATGCGCTGAGAAGGGCCCTAGCTGAATTCAATTTGTATCCGTCCCAAATGTTAGAAGCACGCTACGCCTATGGTCCAAAGTATACATGTAAGGGGGTCATACTACCTTTTTTATTTCACTGATAAGCAAATAGACGAGTGCTCTGCACTAAAATGTTTTACTGATCTTGTTGAGAAGTATTGGAGAGCACGTGCACTGATTGCATAGGTGCTATTTTGGTAGTGTGTGGCATTTGTAAAATAAATAAATAAATAATGAACTCTGCTTTTCAATGCTTCTTGGTGTCACAAATCACTCTAATTTTTATTATGGCATTGTAAGAAAATATTGGTTTCTTTACAGAATTCTGAAACTGGAATCCATCTTCACATTGTGATTTCCATGAAAAGATTCCACAACTCACTTGGCAGTGTGCTCGATTCATAATCTGTAAGTTCATTTTAACCTCACTGAACCCATTTTTTTTTTATTCTCTAGATATCCTTTATTTTTTTCAGCAGTGAACTTGTGGGCAAAATCACAAAGTTGATAATATATTTTTTTAAAATTTATTTTTTGTACTTAAATTTGAATTTTTCTATGAAAAACCATAAAAAATATTTTTATTACATAATTCTTAATTAATAAACAACTCAAATTTTCAAATTTCTCTTTGTATATTTTATACGCTAATCCGAACATTTTCATAAACTTTGGTTGCAGTAATTTGTGGATTGATATTGATTTCCTTTATTCATTATATTTTTAACTGGCAAGCATGTTATTAAAGTATTAGGTATGTCTGAAAGTGCAGTTCAGGGACTTCAGTTAACCGTGACTCTTGTGAAAGTCTTTTATCATAACTGCTTACCAAAAAAAATTTTATATTTTTATATTATAAAGATATAAAATGCCAAGGGTTATTTTACTCTTGATAGTTAATGTTAAAAATTTTTTAATTTAATTATCAGAATTTCATGAGAAGTAGTTAGAGGTTCATTCATAATTCCTTACAGAAGTAATAATAATAATAATATTGCTTTTAGATGTATTAGATTATTCGTTGATGAGCTAATAGGTAGTTGAATGTCATTTGGAATACTAACTTCTGCCTAGTATTTAATTTTATTATTTCATTGTCAAATTTTGGTGGAGATCTGTCACATAAAATATATTTTTGTGAGCAGCTGTCATTATAAAGTGTAAGGATAAGGGCAGTAAAAAAATATTCCAAAATATATTATTTAGGTTCAGTTAATTATTAAATAATTGTTGACTATAATAAGGTTATGTTTGCAAGTGTGTAGGTTTTTTTATGGTGTATTATTTGGTTTATCTAAGTTAAGTTGAAAAATGATGCAAGCATACAAAGATTGACTGGCTGTCAATGTTGAGTGCAGTAGCATAGATTATTTTACAAAGTGCAATAAAATACTTTTAACTTTTCAAACCGAACTTCTAACCAAAATTTTAAAAAAATTTAATGAAACTTTTAAAATTGGAAATATTTTCATGGATCTAAGGAATGGAACATAACACCTGTATTGTCAACTAAGTCATGGATAAAGATGCAGCCCTAAAAGCAAAAGGCCTGGTTTCTGTATACTTTTATAATAATCATGTTACAACAGTATACAGAAACCAGGCTTTTTGCTTTTAGAACTGAATCGTTTATCCATGAATTTGTTGACTATACGGGTTTTCTATTCCATTGTTAAGATCTGTGAAAATACTCTCATTAGCAAAATATTTTTTTAAAAACTTAAATTTGGGTTAGAAGCTTGGTTCAAAAAGTCTAAGTGTTTTTTTCACGCTTTATAATATAATCTATGCCATTTCACTCAACATTGACAGCTAGTCAATATTACCCACCTCATTTTTCAAATTAACCTAGACTAATCAAACAATATATCATAACAATTGTTAATAATTACTGAATCTAAATAGTATATTTTGAATAATTTTTTACTGTGGTTATCCCTAATAACAGCTGCTCACAAATAAAAAAATATTTTATACACAGATCCCCACCATAATTTGACAATTAAGTAACAAAAGATATGCTCTATTAAAATACTATGCAGAAGTTAGTATCCCAAATTACTTTCTACCACAATTTTTGTAAAACCAATTACTGTGAAAGCTACATCATATAATAAAGTTTTACTTTATTCATTATTATAGTAATAGATTAGTTGTTAAAGAGTATTCACCCTTTTCACTAAATTTCTCAGTACAGTAAGACATTCAATCCTGTCAATTAAATGATTAGTTATTACAGATATAAATAAAATAGATTAGAATGCCTTGATAGAGTACAATAATTGAAAGCTGACTGAGAGACTTGAGATGACAACAAAATTTTCTTTTCACTATCGAGAATCACTCTCATGTTGAAAGTAAAGAAACACAAGAATGAAGATTGAATACTATATAAAATCTTAAATTTCTAAATCTGACCCAGCATCTGTATTAATGCTCTCTATGGCATGTTGTAATCAAATTTAGAAATTTAAGATTTTGTATGCTAATGTTTTACTTAGCATTCAATCTTTATTCTTGTGTTTCTCTACTTTCAACAGCATTATTGTCAATAGTGAAGAGGAAATTTTGGTGTCATTATAGACAAGTCTCTGATTCAGCTTTCAACGTTGAGCTGAAATTATGCTCAACATTAAAAACTTAATTGTACTCTTATCAAGGCAATCTACCCTATTTTATTTATATCTATAATAACAAATTAATCGACATGGTTGGATTTTCTACTGTACAGAGAGAAATTTAGTGAAAAGGGGAATACTCTTTAACAAATATTTTATAACTATTTTCTATTAGTATATTTATTTAATCAAGTAAATATTTTTACATGATGTAGTTTTCACAGTATGTAATTGGTTTTACAAAAAAAATGTGGTAGGAATTTACTTCTTGGAAGTAGTTATCAATAAAATGACAACAGATTTAAAACTGCACTCATGTGTTGGGTGCTGTTTTGTATCAAGTTTTTTTAAACCCCTGTCTCAGAATTTATATTTCCTAATTGGATTTATTTAATTCTACTTTATCAACAATGAATTTTTCAACTACTTTCAACAATCAACTATTTTTACAACAATAAATTACCCTTTAATGTACAAAACTATGCAAAAAATAATTTTCTTATCTGCAGAGCATTTACTAACTCTACATAGAAAAATAATTTAAATAAATTCTTTTGATTCATAAATTATATCTGGGGATGGGAGTCATTTTCCTTTCACATAAATTTATGAACTGATTTTCTCTTTCTTTTTTTTCCCTAGATGCTGTAAAGATGGAGCCAGAGGTACAGCGAAAGGATCCTGTTTTGTAGAAAATATAGAAAAAAATTGTGTAAATGTGCTATGTACTTTCTAAATAAACTATTTTTACTTTAAACCAGCTCTTTTCTGTATTTAAAAACATGTGTGTCTAATTTTTCTCAAAATTACAATAGAAGATATTACTATCATAGTACTATTTCTCAAAAATAGTACTATCAAGTGTTGGATATTAAGTCCAATATAATAGAAAAGAAAATATTTTTTTAAAATGACATAAGAATTTAATGAATTACTCTTTAATTCACAAAACTATGCAAAAAATAATTTTCTTATCTGTAGAGCATTTATTAACTCTACACCAAAAAATAATTTAAATAAATTCTGAGCAAGTTTTCACAAGCTCACAAAGATGGGCTTCATCATACACACTACACATTACTCAGGTTTGAAGAATGTATCAAATTTATGTTTATAAATTTATCAAATTATGTTAATAAATTTTATACTGGGGAAGTACAAATTTTTTGGGTTAATTATTAAAGTAGTACTGTTTTACGTACTATAATCTCATTCTAAATTTAAAAAAAACAAACTGTAACCTTAGATCGAGTGGAAAGATGATTTAGCTTTAATGGTTGGTATTAATGTTATCTTAACTTTCAAATTTGGGTAAATGTATCTTAATGCAAAATGAGGTTTTGTTCTAACAAGTAAACTAGTGATTCATATACAAATTTTTAGGTAATAACAAAGATCAGTATTTGGTAATACCTAAAAATACATAAGGCAAAACTGGAAAAAATGCTAGAAATATGAAGGCAAAAAAAATAATAATAAAAGTGAAAGGGTTGATATCAGAGGTTAATCGTCAATGAAATAAATAATAATAAAAAGCATATAAACAAAAGGGTCCTACGTAAAACTTAGAAAAAATGCCGGCGGTCCGATTCTGGTAGAATGCTGGCATGATGCCCGGACCTACGGCACATTGCTGTTTACGAGATGGGTAGATGACGGTATGTCGACACCAATTATTGCTCCCGTAACCGGCCCGTCAACCTCCGGTTACGTTCCGGCTATCTGTCCGCATCGATGGCTTAATCGCGGATGCCTAACGGTTCGTAGTCGGATGAACGATGGCTCGAATCCTACCGGAAGCGGCCCGGCAGTCGACGGGGTAGTCGCGGGCGAGAGGACACAGCCGTGACGGAAACGATACTGACCTAATGCGCCGGCCCGGCAGTGGTGAAATCGGCTGGCCGGAACCTTCCGACCCCGGCCCGATGCTTCTGTGTTTGTTGGGTTGTTTGTACGAATTATCGGTCAATTCATTAACATCTTATATTCAAACACTATACTCATCACGCTCTATATTAATTATTATGGCTACACACTGAGAAGCAATGATAGCAATATAAAAAGGAAACGCAAAGTCGGTACCTCGGAAGATGACTGTTGAATCACCATGGGCAGCTGGCACTCGTAATGATGAACTTCGTCGTATTTATCCTCGCACGGAACTAGGACACTTTCTTGTCTGGTATACGTCTCCGTCATTCATGGCAGGCACTCTACACGGGACACTTGGGCACTGTAATCATCGGTTCTCTAACTCCGTCGCTCATTGCAGACCCTCGGCACGGGATACTGGGCGCTCGGCAACTTCTATCTCCAAAACCTAATTCACCCTCCTCATAGGTATATGAGCCTTGACAACACTTCTATATCTCAACAAACTTCTGACTGACTCAGACTTCTTAGGTTATCTCTGCCTTCACACTATTTCTCATTTCATATTATTTTCTTATTAATGTCTCCGCCTCTTATAATTTCCATTGGTTGTATAATTATCATGCCATCGCCATTCGTCCGTGGCTGGCTCTTCTCAATCCCCTTTTTACCAATGCGCATCGAGGGCGGGATTTATAAATTCTCCCTCAAATTTAACTTTTTCCCCATGCTTCGGGGACTCAGAATTCCCCGAAGCATGGGAATATTCGGCTTCAAGCAGGGTGGGCTGTTTTATAGCCATCATAAATTTTCTTTTATTCTCTTCTTTCAACTAACTCTCTTCAACTTTTATCTTCTATTTCTTGCTACAAACACAATCTCTAAATTTCGTTTTGGTCTATTGCTGGCTTTCTTCCCTTCTCTTTTATTTCCCGTCATTTGCCCTGTTTCTTTCTTGCATTTAACAATTATTTTACTTTGTCCTGTACTTTTCAATGCTCCTGCTTCAAACACATACAGCTAGATAAATTTATGTTTGCTGTTTAAAGAGTGTCAAGTCCAAAATCGTAGTTTTGAGAAAAACGGGATCGAAAACCAAGATGTTTGCATTTTCTTTCACATATCCTAAATTTTCACTGATGAATAAAAATATTTACGAGTGGAATTGTACTTAGCTTTCTGTACCGTACTGTAGCCCTTTATTTTTCAAACATGCCTGGTTTGATAACTCATTTTAGCCCATTTTGGACTTAACACCCTTTACACAGCAAACACAGAAATGTCGAACAAAAAAATGCTAAAATTCAAGCAAATTAGAAAACTTATTCTTATAGTTCTATGTAACACACATATAAACAGAAAAATATGCACACATATAATCTTAATATGCCCTCGGTGCTACCACATAATAAACCCACAATATAGTGCTCATGCAAATGAATGCATGAAGTATTGTATATAAATGTATGTATAACATAAAGAAAAATAATGGAAGAAAAAGACATGATTCGTGTGAAAGTAAATTAAATAATTATGAAATATTTAATTGTGATTAGTACAATGTTTGACACAAAGGATTAGTGATTACTCATGTGTATGATCACAAATCAATTTATTAATTATCAACACACTATTTATACAATTCACATTATTCATTATTGACTTCCTTTCCTTACTCTTTTATCATGTTAATACAATACATATATATACCTCATATCACTTATACTTTTATTACTCAATTTCATTATTTGATTATTCGAAGCTTTAACACAATACATATAAATACCTCATATCACTGATCCTTCTACTACTCAATTTCATATTCACACTATATATACCATTAACATTACTCATTATTGACTTCCTATCATTACTCCTTTATTATGTTAATACAATACATACATATATATATATATATATATATATATATATATATATATATATATATATATATATATATATATATATCCCATATCACTTATACTTTTACTACTCAATTTCATATTCTAACTATTATTATAGAAAGCCACAAATATTCGGTGATATATATATGACAACATGCAATATTAACCGCGGCTACTATCATCCTCCTATTCTAACTGAGCATCGGCACAAGATCACCAAATAAACAAAATCCCGTACCTGATACTTGCACGGCTGGGGAGAATAGTGAGGGACGAGAGGTGGCTTGCGGCGGTCATCTGTGGCACAAGGACTCTACACTCTGGGCGATGGTGGCTGGTGGCAATCATCTATGCCAGTGGTCGGCAAACCGTGGCTCGCGAGCCACATGTGGCTCTTTGGCCCTTTGAGTGTGGCTCTTCCACAAAATGCCACGTGCGGGCGCGCACGTATAGTGGGATTGAAACATCGTGATGACGTTTTATTATTTCTATTTTTACATACTTAGTTGGTGTTTATGTGTCTTTATCTTTAGGCGAGTGATCTGAAGCGACTTAATGAGAAAACATTCCTAGAAAGATTAAATGTCAGCGCGTATCGTCAAGTCTTATCTTAGCATCGTGTTTTACAATGTATTACTGTGGCCCAGTGGCTAAGTTGTTAAGGCCTGCCACTCCGGGGGTGCGGGTTCAATTCCCGCATAAGACTTGGTTGTATTCTGGGGAACCGGTCAGTCTTCCGCCTGCAAATGGAGCCCCGTCTAGAAAGGGGAGCTGCAAACCATCGTCCATCACCGGTGTCACTGTGTCATCGCTTGTCAATAAAATTCTTCTGTGATTGTGTTATTTGTCTGTTTATATTCATTGTATTTATGTGTACACAGGACTGGGGTGTAATGACGTCATCCCCCAGGGACATTATCCCCCCCCCCAAAAAAAAAAAAAAGTATTACTTCCGAGAGCGTGTCCCCGTAGAAAATGCTAGACTAGTCAAAATGGTCTTCGAATATAACCAACCAGAAAGTCTAAGATCTTAAATTAGTTTCAGCTTTATCAATAGCAGTTGATGAGTCTTGTGACATAAATGATACAGTGCTAGTTTCACTTTATGTACGATTTATTTCATCTACAGGTCCTAAAGAAGTACATTTAGAATTATTGTCACTCAAAGGTCAAACAAGCGGAGAGGATATAGGAAATGCTGCAATTGAGTGCATTGAAAAACATATTCTATTCGATAAAACTGTCTCAATTTCAACAGATGGGGTGAAAAGTATGACCGTCGTAAGAAACGGGTTTGTTGCTATTTTTAGAGAAATTCATCTAGACGCGCTTTGTGCGCAGACATTTAATCAACTAGGACAGGGATGGCGAACCTGTCACCCGCGGGTCACACAGTGACACGCGAAGCAATTTTAGACGACATGCGAGACGATCACATTGTTTTAAGATCCATTTAATTTAACTTTTCAAATTTTCATTTTCATTCGTCGGACTGACAGATCTATAATCTAATTTGTACTAGAAATAATTTTTAAAAAATAATTGTTTGAAATTAATTTTTTCCTCTTTTTGCCGAACAGAAGTCTTAAAACACTTCTTCAGTACTAGCGAATGAAAAAGAAATATTTGACGAAAGATTGTCCCAATTTTGTGAAATGGAGAAAACTAAAATTATCCTCTTTCGATTGGCTTCAAATTGATAACTTAAAAACGGAAATGGTTGAACTTCACAACAGTGTTGTACGGAGGAATAGATTTGCAGAACTAAACGTAAACTTAGAAAACAAATTACAAGATATGGAAAATTGTGACGAATATATTTTAACAACAAGCATTTAAAATATTATTTTAACTAAATGGAACTCTTTGCCTAATTCGCTAAAGTCGATGAAAAACTTAACAAGAGCTCCTTTGACAATGTTTGGATCAACCTACGTTTGCGAACAGATGTTTTCAACAATGAATTTTATTAAAACTGAGAATATAAATCGCCTCGGCATCGACTTGTCCGCTGAGTGTGTACGATTAAAAGTTACAAATATCGAACCACGTATAAATAAACTAGCTGAAAACCCGTACTTCACTAGGGAGTACATTCAAATTAAATACAACGGTCAATGTATGCAATTCATGCTAAATATATATATATATATATATATATATATATATATATATATATACGTATATATATATATATATATATATATATATATATATATATATATATATATATATATATATATATATATATATATATGTATATATATATATATATATATATATATATATATATATATATATATATGTATATATATATGTATATATATATGTATATATATATGTATATATATATATATATATATATATATATATATATATATATATATATGTATATATATATATATATATATATATATATATATATATATATATATATGTATATATATATATATATGTATATATATATATATGTATATATATATATATATATATATATATATATATATATATATATATATATATATATATATATATAAGAAAATCGTAAAGGATAATTTTATAGATAATGTAGAAGAAAATATTCAAATTGAATCTAATATAAATAATTCAAAAGAATATAGTACAGTTAATATAGTACAGTTTGTAGAACATTTCTTTTACTGTATTTTAATATCTTTTTGGATAATGTCCAATCGTCTGCCGCATTAGCAATGAAAAAATATTTTGTGTTTATTTAGTTGTTATGCACGTGACGATAAATTTATTTAAAGTACCAGAAAAATAAATCACGTGATCAGCATTTAATAAATTAAATTCTAAAAATTAATCTTTAAAAATTCACCAAAAATTAGGAAATCGAGGTAAAGATTCGAAAAAAATTTCATTTTAAAGGAATTTTTATGATCTTTCTCATGAAATAAATTTTATAACCTTCAAAGTATTATATTAAATGCAAACTTAAAGAATGTTTAAAAAACAGCTTAAAAATTTAATTTAAAAAAATCTAAAAAGTATTCTTGAAAAATCTTTCTTAGTGCACCCCTACATTATAAGAAGAATCGCCATGCAAAATTTCAGACCTTTAGGTCCAGCGGTTTGGTCTATGCGTTGTATGTCAGTCAGTGAATGAGTCAGTTACGGAACTGTTTTATATATATAGACTAGCTGAAAACCCGCACTTCGCTAGGGAGTACATTCAAATTAAATACAACGGTCAATGTATGCAATTAATGCCAAAAAAAATAAATATATATAGATTTATAATAAATACGACGATCAATATATACAATTGATGTAGGAAAAAAAATATATATTTATAAAAAAATCTTAAAGGATATTTTTATAGACAAAATAATGTCCAATCGTCTTCCGCATTAGCAAGAAAAAAATATTTTTTTGTCTATTTAGTTGTTATGCACGTGACGATAAATTTATTTAAAGTACCAGGAAAAGAATTCACGTGATCAGCATTTAATAAATTAAATTCTAAAAATGAATCTTTAAAAATTCACCAAAAATCAGAAAATAGAAGTAAAGATTCGAGAAAGATCTCATTTCAAAGACCTTTTTATGATCTTTCTCGTGATATAAATTTTATAACACTCAAATTATTATTTTAAATAGAAACTTTAAAAAAATTACTAAAACAGCTTAAAAATTTAATTTTTAAAAATCTAAGAAGAATTTTTCAATAATCTCTCTTAGTGCACCCCTACACTATAAGAAGAATCGCCATGCAAAATTTCAGACCTTTAGGTCCAGCGGTTTGGTCTGTGCGTTGTATGTCAGTCAGTGAGTCAGTTACGGAACTGTTTTATATACACTGCTGGCCACCCAAATTGCAACACGAAGAAAGACAAGAGATATCACAACAAAATTTATTTTGTAGATAACATGTTGACCAAGTATCAAATGATTAAATCTATAGACTTCTGTGAAGTGTGGTTCCTGCCAAAATCAGTAGCCAGAGTAGCCGCCATTGTTGAAGATCACCGATGCCACACGCCTTGGCATTGATTCAAAGAGACTTTGGATGAGTTCTTGAGGTACAGCAGACCAAGCAGCTTCTAAACGTTGCCAAAGTTGATCTGCTGTGGCAGCTGGGGATGGAATCAGAGTCAATCGTAGAGCAACCATGGACCACATGTTTTCTACCGACGAAAGATCCGGAAAGCGAGGCGGCCAGGGAAGCAATTCAATCTGGCGATTGACGAAGAACCGTTGGACAATGCGTGCCACGTGTGGTCGCGTATTATCCTGTTGAAATATGGCTGTGGGCAAGCCCTGAAGGTAAGGAAGGACAACTGGCTCCAACACCTCGGAGATGTAGCGCTGGCTGTTTAAAGTACCGGCAATGCGTACTAGAGGTGTGCGAGAGTGATATCCAATACCGCCCCATACCATAATACCCGGTGCAGGACCAGTGTGGCGGTGCATAACGCAGCTGTTCAGCATCCTCTCTTCACGGTGTCTCCAGACTCGAATGCGACCATCGTGGTGTTGCAGACAGAAGCGTGACTCGTCAGTAAAGACAATTTAATTCCATTCTGCCGTCCACATCCTTCTGTCATCGCACCATTGGCGGCGGAGACGTCTGTGGTTCTGCGTCAAGGGTAGACAAAGCAATGGACGTCTTGCGGACAGACCACTCTGCTGTAAACGGCGTCGAATGGTACGCGCAGACACTGGATGATGCGTTACAGATTGCATGTGCTGTGCTATGGTTCGTGATGTGACTGAGCGATACGTCACTGCCATGCGCACAATTTGCCTGTCATCACGTGAAGTGGTGCTCTGAGGTGGATGCGATCGAACACGCCGGTCTGTCGTACCCTCCTGCATCCAACGATCACATATCCGCATTACAGTTGTTTGGTTTCGTCCAACACGACTACCGATTTCCTTGAAAGATAATCCAAATTCTCGGTAGCCCACTATCCTTCCTCTGTCGAACTCGGATACTTGATCAGAAGATGATCGCTGTTTTCGACGAGGCATAATTGATAGTTTTTTTTTGAAAAATCCACAAGAAAAACACAATTGCCGAACTTGAAATCGTCGAAATCTCCAAGCCTTAAATAGCGCTTTGAAGTGGCGCCACAGGCGCGCGTGATGTGCGTCTGCGCTGAAATTCTAATCATTTGCATATCTCACCTCTGCTAATGCATGTTGTAAATTTCATGTTATTTGCGTGTTTCCTTCAGGGTGTTGCATTTGCAGTGGCCAGCAGTGTATATCGTATAATTTTTTAATTTCCGAAGGTCATCCAAAGACCGAAAAAAACATTTTAAGTGACACGCGGTTTTAATTTCTACGGTTTCAAGACATTTTTTGACACGCTTTAGAAAAATTTCGCCATCCCTGAACTAGGTGATGCGAGGCCATTGTTCATATTCTTGTTTGTCTGTCATTGTTATGATTTAATTTTATGGATACTTTACAATTTAATTTTATCTATAAATAATATCGATATTAAGTATGGTATCAAGTTTTATTCAACATACCTATAGTTTAACTAAGACATAAAACTTTAAGTACAGTTTATTAAGTTAATTTTAGGGAGTTCTGTGGAGTGAAAGAAAATGTAGTGTCGAGGATTGAGAAAGGTATATTGAGATGGTTTGGA
This sequence comes from Dolomedes plantarius, assembly GCA_907164885.2. Classification (NCBI taxonomy): domain Eukaryota; kingdom Metazoa; phylum Arthropoda; class Arachnida; order Araneae; family Dolomedidae; genus Dolomedes; species Dolomedes plantarius. Next base: position 120,038,839 of record OU015498.1, on the reverse strand, counting down.
CATACAGAGAGGATGAACCAATGGAGATAGACGAAATAAGTATACAAAACGAGTGTGGGTGGAAGAGTTGGAAGGAGTCGACCTCAGCGCACGTACCTCATTCAGATTGAGAACGTTTTTAGCAAAGACCAGCTTTGAAGTATCCTAATTAAATTAATAACAATGCACCTACCTATATAGTTTGAGTTAAAAAAAAAATTGGCTCTCAAAAGAAATTTCAATCGTTGTACTGTTGACATTTGGCTCTGTTGACTAATGAGTTTGCCGACCACTGATCTATGCATACGGGGCTCCGGGACGCTACAACCTCTTGGTAGCGGGCGCTCGCTCGACGAAGGGGTGCGGCATGGGAGAGTTCTGGTCTCCTGGACAGGTATCTCCTTCTGGGGCTAAGCTATCGGCTGGTCGTCAGATCGACTTCGCTCCTGGGGTCATTAGGTGGGCGCATTTATTTTACGTCGGCGCGGAAGGCTTTTCGGCTCAAGTGATCCTTCAATCGGCAGGCATAACATTCATTGGCTCGTGAGGGCTTACACCTCTATTCTTTTTAGTCGTCTGCGGCCCTTTCCGCTTTTCTTGACTCCGACTTCTCCTCAGCGGATTCTAAACTTAATCTGCCTCACTGATTTTCAACTCTATATCTCTCTGATTTTCTCAGCCATCTCTATCCTTTTTTTACTTAACTCCCCCACTTCATTCTAGGCTTTCCATTGGTGGCCATCTCCTGACCAATGGGTAAATATGGATACCCTTTATTGGCTCCAACTCTTTTTTTATAATAATAACTCCTCCACTCAAAATTGAAGGGGGCGTCAGTTGTTGCACCCTTCTAGAGAATTCTCACGCCCATATATTCACACGCTTCTATTCCGACCCCCCTGCCGACCTCCCAATGCAGTGAAGCTCGTAAAGTCTTAACTCATCCTTAACTAACATAAAATTTCGGACCCCTTCGTTTCCTATTTCTGCCTGTCCAGATCATTAACTGCAGCTGGCCGCCGTTCCTTGCAATCAATTTTCGACCGTTCCCCTTTCACACGTCAATTCTCGTATCCCTTTCTGACATAAGCAGATCGTAAACTTCATCTGTACACCATTTATACGCTGTTTGGAACATATCTTCTTCTCCAATTCTTTGTGCCCATCTTTGCACCTGTTTAACTTTCAAAAACTGTCGCCAACACTGCGACAATTCGGTAGTTTCAAAACGAATTAAATGCAATATATATAGATAAGACCTAATGATGATACTGTAACGACTCCCGTACAATAGCGATTTTTTTGCGCCGGTGAATTCCGGGAAGAACAATCAACGCGCGGTTTGTGCACATAATTGATTTGGACGGCTGCAGACAGACAGTCGTCTGACGATATAATGGTCAGAAGAACTATCGACAGCTCGCCGAACAATTCGTCAGCTACAAAAAGGAAGTTGCCGACCGGAGGCGCCTAGTCGTCTGCGAACGTAACTGAATAAAGAAAGGCGGCGTTTTCCAGACCTTTCCAGAACGTTCAGCAGTGGTATATACAGTCGCCGAACGCGAGTTAAGTCAAGTCAGGGATTCAGAGACTGAGTTATTCAGAGTGACGCGGGAGCCGAAGAAAAGGAGATATTGCCAGACCTAGAAAGACTTGACAGCGACAACACAAGTCTGACCTTCCTCGTCGATGCCGTGAACCTAAGAATTTAATTTTTTATACATATTGCAAATAGCCTGTATTTAGTTGAGAAATGCCATTATAGCATTAAATACAAAATAGGCTGGCAGTCTCTTATTTAAGGCAAAGTTCTTACAGTACACACACACACACACATATATATAAATATATATATATATATATATATATATATATATATATATATATATATATATATATATATATAGTATATATGCCGAATATGAGACCCATTTATTTTCATATATAACTAGGGAAGTAAGTGGGGGATTATAGTATCAACTTGATATCCTTTTAATACATATATGTTACAACATATAACAATGATAGAAAATTGAAAATAATCTTACAATTTTCTTGTATGAAATTATAAACACAAGTGTTTCATTTTTGGGATCTAATTAAAGTAGTCCTAATATGAGACCCACATTCTACAACTCTAAATATGAATTTGAATTACTGAAAAGTTCGGAAAAACAAAACTGTACACAATAATTAGATAACAATTACCTATATACACTAATAGATGAAAAATAAAAGTGACATTTTAAACGAATTAGTTGGTTTACACTACAGGTTTTGTTTACTTTTTGTTTTTAGATTCAAACTTTTCACATTGTTTACAATTAAAAAGTTCGCCAGATCCAAAATCGTCATGTGCCCATCTGAAACACCTTCTACATTGATGCCAATGCTCTCCCCGTTTGTCTTCTGAAAATAAACAACCACAAAAAGGCAGTCAGCGTCGTTTTCATCAATGCTATCATCACTGATGCCATGGATAGAAAGTTTTTCATCATCTTCAAATGAGCTGAGATCATCAAAGCTATAATTAGGCTTATTCGTTCTCTGTTTTTTAACTAGTGTTGCATTTTCATCCATCCTTTATTTTCCCCTTCCTGTAGGGACCCCTTTGCCTTTATTGTTTCTTTATCCTTTTCTTTTTTAATCTTGATCTCCTTTTCCTTGTTTATCCTTTGATTTCTTAACTATTAGGTTTATTCCTTTTTTTTCTTGAAGGAAACAAAGTTTTTTTCGAATATGCTGTAGTTCTTTTATTAATGCTATCAATCAATTTATTTTTATAGTGCGATGATGTGAAAATATCGGTTTTATGGGCCCTACTTGGTTTCGTGGTGTTTTTCTCAGGTAACGTAGGCAAGGGATTTATTTCTTCAGGAGTCACTTAGAACTGGTTTGAACTTGTTGTTTCATCAATACCTTCCACATTGTCCTTACTACTACATGGTTGTGGATTTCGCCTGGGCGTCATAGCATCAGAGGAAGCAAAGCTGTGAGAATGAAAACTAAAATGCCTAATATAAGACCCTATGTCATATTAGGCATGCTTTGGGGTCTCATATTGGGCACGACCATGTTGTTGAACACTCCAATGGAATTAGGTTAGGATTGACTTTAGCTTAAAAACAAACAGGCGTGTTTACATTCCACATTTATAGCTATCTATCCAATACTAACAGTTTTAATAAGAGTCTTAACCTTGAAGGTGAAAATAGCCAATGAAAATGGTGATGCAAAAAAGTCGACGAGCATATATATATATATATATATATATATATATATACAGTCGAACCTCCATATATCGAACTTCCCTATATCGAAATTTTCTATATATCGAACTCTTAGCGAATCTCCATGTACATTACATAGAAAAATTGTTTCTATATATCGAAAAAATCTCTATATATAGAAATTTTATTCAAGACAAATTGGGAGATTTTATTCCACTTTAGAATAAAATCTCCCAATTTTTGGCATTTGAAACAATACGTCGTGGACTTCAATTCGCGGAAAATGTCCCTGATGAAGTTTTTAGTGGACTGAATAAATACTAACATTTCTTTGAACTTTCCGCAAAACTCGTTGTTCAGCAAGATATTCGTAGTTTTTTAAAAAAGAATGTAACTGTGATCATTGTCTACATTGTTTTTTTTAAGATATGTAGTACTCAAAAAATCTTTCATATTAATTCATTTTTTAGTTATTAACTTTCATTTAATGGGATTCGCATATAAAGTAGAAATGGAGTTTCGTATATGAAAATTAGCTTTAATGTTTTTTTTTAGGAAAATTATGATAAAACTAAGCTCAATTCTATATATCGAAATTTCTATATATCGAATTTTTTTCCTGCAATTTGCTACTTCGATATATGGAGGTTCGACTGTATATATATATATATATATATATATATATATATATATATATATATATAATTGTTTAATTGCATATCTTTATCCCTATATATGTACATCTATCTAGCTATATATCTATCTGTATTTATTGATTATATTGAAAAAAGAGGATCCTCTCTCCCCCTATGACACCCTTTTCCCCTCGTTTCGCAGATAACTCCCCTTTCAATCTAATCATATTTTTGGTGCAAAGGAAAAAACCAATGGTAGATTAGAAATAAAATTAAACATTATACGAAACAATAATATGAAAAAGGGACACAAAATTACTACATACTAAAGATAATTGTTTTACACACACATATGTTAGTAGACGTAGAGTTGGAAGGTAAGTTTAAAAATCTGATATCAGTCAGATTTTCAGTAGATATGTCTCAAGGGCGGGAACTTGCCGCTTTCCAATGTGAACTGGTTCATAAAATGCCATTCAAATAACAGAGCATCTAAGTTGATTTTCTAGAATCGAGTATAACTATTGGCACAAAGACCTGAATGCAAGATGGCTGACTAAAACATACACACACCAGACAATCTGGAAAAATAGCCAAAACTAGGTAAATAGGTAAAGCCCTGATGAGCAATGTTAAAATATATGTTATTCTTCTGCCTTTTCCATCACTGGTTGCGCAGGTAATGTTATTAAGTTGCCAAAGTTTGTATCAATATCCACAAAGAGTTAAAAAGGCTACGATTTTAATGTAGAAAAACGTTGTGATAGAAAAAGCTTCAGTTGGTGTGTCTCTCGCTTTTCATAAACTGTAATCAAATGAAAAACTTTTCTTAAGAGTGGTTAGCCGCATTTTTTACTCTTGCAATCAGACGTGGTTTTGAATTTCATAACAATCCAAAGATAGATTATTGGCACGCTTCGTCTTCGACGTTGTCTACATGGAGTGTTTTTGAAGCTTCAACAGTAAGGTTAGTCTGAGATAAAAACTGAACTTCAAAGTGCGCCTGAATATTCTGAATGTTTCTTCCCTACCATTGATGTATGAAGTTAATGGTAAAGAGCGGTATGCTTTCGAAAAAGCTCTCTTCCACTCTACCCAAAATGTGTATAACTGTGATTTCTGTAAGCTAAGGTGAAATTGATCAACTGATCTACGTAGATACTTGATTCTTATGTAATAGCTCTCTGCCCAGAGAAACTGTAGTGTCGGATTTGAAATCGAAAACAACTATAGTTTTCAACTACTATCTTCACTGCCAACCCTATCATACAAGCAAGAGACTGATTGAGTAATTACTAACTGACATTATGACTCCATTCTTAAACTCGGTTTTGTTATCTACAAGATAATTATATTTAACTTTTCTTCAACTAAGATCTGAATAAAGCCTTAGATCCTGTTTCTCGGATTTGTTGAAATTCCCAAACATTTCGTCCCAAAACATTTTTGTTCCTGATTGCATTTGATAATATTGGACATAGTCCTTCGATAGCTCGAATAAATATAAAATCTCTCAATGTCCGTCATTATACGTAGAGATAAAACTGCAAATACAGAGTGATATAAACAATAAATATATATATAAAAGATCAATTAAAATAAAAATTTTAACAAATCCAAGAAAGAGAACCAAGGTGTTATTAAGTACCCAGTTTGAGTAAAGATAAATATACTCACCTTAAACAAACCAAAAATGATTATGATAAATTCTTAATCTGTGACTGGTTTCTCTGTTTTGCGATTGCTACATAATATGATGGCATTTTATCTCAAATGTTATTCACCATGAAGAGCTATATAAAATTTGTCTATACACGCCTTCTAATGAATATATTCAAACTAATTCTAAATGAAGAACTCATACAGCTCTCAGGAGAGTAGGTGAGTGCCAAATTATTTTTCCTCTGCTTTCATGATAAGCACATTTACATAGTTCTAAATCGTGTTTTAATGGATTTGTCTCTGAGAAAACTAAATTAAATTTCTAAATATACTTAATTATTTAGATGTAGGTCATGTAAAAATTTTTTCACTAATCTCCAATCGTTAGCATGGAATGATGGAAGAAAAAAACATAAATGGGAATTTCAAATAGAGTATAAACAACTGGATTCTGTTACTATGGTTTTTCCATTGCATAAAAAAGAGATGTTTACTTCAGATTTACGTTCTTGTTAAAGTATTAAATTAATTAGTTGTTTAAAATTGGCTTACGGAGAATGTATTTTATATTATAGAAAATAGTTTCAGAGATAATATGTGAAAGAAAGGTTATTTTCTCTATATCTATTAAGCAGATTAAAAATTAACTAATTAGGAAACATAATAACAAAATTAAACTTTTATGGTCACAGTAAATGGACAATCAATACAAGGCTTATTACTGAAAATTTTCTAAGCCTTGGTAATATTACGTTACAGATCATATAAGTTTGTAAATATTGGGATTCATAATTCAGAATAACTCTGTCAGAATGTGCTGCTAAAATTTTTAATTAATGGATTTTCTGATACAATTGAGATAAAGGGTACTATACTGAGATTTTGCTCTTATTCCTTTATATAATATTCTGTTTATTTGAAAAATAATTGTCGCTGTAGATGCTACTTATGAGTAATCAGAAAAATTTAGAAAAAGCTTATCTTAATGCCATATTTGTGAGGAAATTCGCTGGTGTGTGAAGTTGATTTTATAGTACATGCTTTCAATGTACAATTTAGTTATAATAAAGAAATAGCTTTAACTAGAAAAGTAAATACTGCTGTTGATGTTGTTTATAATGCTCCCTGGCTGGAAGTCCATATAGGCTTCTGGCTGAAGTGTGCGGCTCGGGTTTATATAGCACCACAAGGTTCGGAGTCCGTTTTAGCTAGATGCCACCTGAATTTTGGCCGAGCACTAACAGGGGTGACATCTGGGAGGATCGTACCCTCTCCCACCCTGTCTGGCCTCATAGAGGGTTTTTCCGGACTGCCTAATTTACTTGCCTATATCCGGCCTACATACGGAGGTATTTAATAGCGCTCGTCGGGATTCGATCCGAGCACCCTCAGCACCAAAAACTAATCGCTTTCGCAAAGCTACCTCGATCCCAGAAAAGTAAGGACTGCATATGATAATTGAAAAATAAGAAATATAAAATATTACATTATGTATCACTATTTCAGGGCGTCATTTTGTAGTGTAATGTACCAGAGTACTATAAAAATAATTAACAATCTGTATTATTGTGAACAAAGATTTGCATTTTCAAGTGAAATGTCTTACAGATTTAATTGACAGAGTATTTCTTATTTACGCTATTTGAATTGAGTAAAAAAAAATAGAGACATCAATTATTTTTTTCCCATCATAAAGTTTTCTCGTATGAAAAGATAATTCCAGTTGATTTTAACTTGCCAAATGATTTTTTAATAAGCATTAAATACTTGTCAGATGCAAAAGATTTCATGTTTATTTACTTCTTCAAAAGACATCGACTTACTTTGAATTAAATGAAAATGTAAGAATGCTAATTCAAACAGCTGCAGGAGAAGTAAAAGTTTAATTCCTTTTCTCTAAGCCATTGAATACCGGCCTGTTAAAAAAGCGATGGCAGAGATTAGTAAAATAACATGAATTAATTTGACGAATTTTTTTAGAGCGGTAAGGTCTTTTCGTGCATGAATTACTTGAAAGTTGTTATCGAATCTGGTTCTGTGCTAAAAGTGTTAAAAGACAATGTTAGTTTAATGCAGAAGTGATTTCAGATTTTTTTTCCTCTCGCTCTGTGATTAATTTTCAGTTTGTAATCTCTTATTAATCAAGCAATGTTTTAATGGAGTTGTTCGTAGATAAGAAGCACTCAACTAATTTATATTACATGAATGTAGTTTAGCTACGCAATTCTCTCTTTTTTAAAAATATCTAATATAACGAGATAAGGAAATGTTTTCTACAACTGCTATTTATTTCTCTTAATGACAAAACATGTGTCAAAAGTGAGTAATCATTATAAAAACTTCACATATTGTTTGAAAAAATTCGAATTTTTCTTTATTTTGAATTAATTTTTTAGCACTGATTAGCTATCTATATATATTATTAGCACTGGAAATATATTTACTTAAACAAAATTTGCTACTTATGAAAAAAAAATCAAAGCAAATAATTAGTCTACAGTTCAGTTCTCATTTAGAGATCATGTTAGGCTAACATTGAAAAGTTAGTTTCATGTCGATTGACAGTAAATAAAAAATCATTCGAAATTATCGATAAAAGATTTCCTTCTTCTATAGTAAAGAATATATGAAACTGTTTCCTAAACTCTTGTGGATTTATTAACAGACAAGCCCATGAAAGTAAAACATAAATTTCGTAAATGGCTAGCATAGAACACTAATCACTTTGATACACTGAAAAGTAAAGGGAAGATATCAGTCAACCTAGCTAAACTGATAAGTCAGTGTCGAGTTGTAAAAAATAAAACTTTGATTCAGTACAAAAAAAACTAGAATTTATTTATATGCAACTTACTTCAGCAAAAATATATCTAGTGAAACATAGATTACACAATACTCTTTTATAGAGATTGCATCAGTTAAGTAACTCAAAGTTTAACAGAAAATTTGTAAAGTTTTGCCCTACTTTCCATAACCCTTTTTCTACAATTTTTCTACACTACCAGTTGTCTTCCAGGGGAAGGGGGGGTGGGGGTCGTTTGGGACTACTTTGCGCTATAAGCATCACCAACCGGCTGGGTCTCATGGAGATTGAGAATTGGTTTGGCTCACTGCTTCCTTCCATAAATAGTCCCATCAGTGATTACGGCATGCCCCGTAATCTCCATATCACAGACATCTGTTTATCATGCTCACACACTGATGTACGAAATATTTCAGGAACCACGGCACAAAAGAAATGACAATAGACAAGTGAACTAAATTTTAAACTCAGAGGAGTAACGAAAGACAATACAAGCTGTAAAACTAATGGCTCTATATCTTTTGATCACACTATTAGAGAGTATTTTACTAATCACTCAAAAATATATCATGCCAGTATATATACAGTATTTAAAGTTTCTGTTCAGTGTTTCTTCTTTTTGGCTAATTTCCAGAATGTTGTACTGATCTACGCTAGCGTAGATCAGTACAACACCCTCCTCAGTACATTCCTCATATATAAGTGTCATTATTGCAAATTTGATTCGATAAAATTAACTCACTTTAAATCATTAGCTTAGCTTATTACACCTTTCGTTCTCCACATCTTTTAGTTTTAACTACCCTCTACTATCTTTCATACCCTTCATGTTTACTTTTGTCTATTAAGGTTTCAGCAAGAAGCTCAATGAATCAATCATTCAGGTAACAAAATGTGATCAAAATAAAAGTTAGGAAAAGCAAAACCAAAGAGTAAGCAAAAATTTAAGCATCTTAATTCATACAGAGCTTGAATTATTACACTATCAGTAATTATGAAATACAGGAGGTTTAACAAACAACAGTTTTTGGTATTTAAGTCTACGCCTCCAGATAGATTGTTTTCTAATGCTGTAACTTTCTGCTCAGAATATTTATGTATTTTATAGTAAATCCTATGGTACGATATCATTTCGGTAGAATAAATAAATTAAGAAATATTGCCGATGACTCTTCTGAATTTCCTTCTCTAGTGTATGTGTTTAAAATGTATACTACCATTATGAAATAAATAATAATTTAGAAACTAAAAGATATTTAGGCTGTTCACACCTTTTTAAGACGATGTATATTGTATTCACAAAACTAAATTACATAAAATTCTTGTATTTTAAGTGTTCTATTTCACATCCCTTATTCTGAACTATCTTTCAACACCGCAATTTCCAGGATAATAATGCCTTTTGAAGTGTCAGAAGAGGTATTCTATCCCATTCCTCCTGAACAGCTTTCCAGAGTCTTGTAAGGGTTTTGGGACGACGTTTGGATAATGCATATTTTAAAAGTCCGAAAGCACAAAAATCCATAGGTGATACATCGGGAGATTTAGTAGGGATATCAGTGAAGGGTATGGCCTTGATACCAGTTTTTTGTTCCATTTCTTTTAGGAAATTTACAGTGGATTTTGATGTGTGACTGCTAGCTTTTCCTGATGGAGTCTCACAGATTGATGGCACTGTGAGTAAAGCGATGGCATTTCATTCAGAAAAATTGGCGATAAAATATGTTCCTGATACTAGTTGGAGTTAATCTTGACATTTTTTTCCACTCTCGTTATTTTTAACTTGACATTATAAGGAAAACCAGCAACAATCATGAATCCCTTAGAAACACTTTATTTCGATTCTTTGAATCATGTACTTAAATTTTTTTCTCTCCTTTTATGGTAATAAATGGCTCTTTTTTTGTTGCAATCATTTAAATACACCCATGATTCATCTATTATGACAATTGTTTTCCATTTTTCTTTGGATAAGTGTTTCTCATATAGAATTCTGCACCGTGTCCTGCGTTCAGCGATATGATTTGGAAGAAGACGATGCACATTGCGTTTTTTTCGCTTTCTTAAGATTTAAATCAACGCTTATCATTTTGTTTACAGTGGACACCGAGCATTTTAATGATTTTGCAACTGTCCTTTGACTAGGGGGATTTTCTTTTAACTTTAAACAACGTACCTTTGCAATAGTCGACGGTGTCCGTTTTTTCCTTGGATACTTGTTTGGATTATTTTGTCCCACTTTAGGCTCCAATTTGACGTTTTTTTCCTTTCTTGTTGACAATATTACCTATCGACGCTTTAGATATCACAAAACCATGACTCTCACATCGTTTTTGGATAACGGAGTATGCATATTTCTCTTCGGAAAGAGCATAAATGTAGCCTTCGAACCACTGCTTTGTTAAAAACGCCATTTTGAATAAAAACAATACTTTCAAGCCCCAGACGATAATTTTGATTTTTAAAAACATAGTACAATTGCAATTATCTCTTTTGCAGCAAACGATTTTTTACTACCGCTTACCAAAATCGTCTAAAAAATGTGCGAACAGCCTCTGTATATATTGTACTTATGTAATGAATAATTAATGCAAGAAAAAAATGTTTTTGTTTATTCGCGAAATGCAATAAGGAAATTTGAAAGAGAGAACGAAAATAAATCTATACAAAGTTTACGTGTTTCACATGAGAATCGGAAAATGAAGCTGAAAGCATGTAGTAAGAGAAATAACAAGATTTTTAGAGAATTACAAATTAGCATAATATCAAAATTCTGAAAGATTCAGGATAACACGCCAAGAACAAGAAGAGTACTGCTAAAGATCTCTATCTAGATTCTTTTTTACTTAAATACTGAAAAACTCCAGTAACATTTATTTTATTGTACGCAGGAAGTTCGGATCAATATTTGGCAAACTTTGAAAGCCATACATTCTTTAGGTTGTCTTTGATTTGCTCCTTTGTTTCTACCGTACTTTCTCTTCATTTTCTCTGTTATTGAAACACAACTTCTGTCGGTTTTGGAGGCTCTAAATTAACTTTTTTCAATGTCCATCCAGCTGTAGAATTTGGAGAGTTGTATTTATTGCCTAGGCTATAAAACAGAAATGAAGTTTAGAAAACTTTTTCTTGTCTGACTTCGTAAAATTAAATAAAAACTTTTTTGGGAGCCTTTATTTAAAAGCCACAAAGCTTATTTAAATTCATGGAATTATTGGTTGTATCTATATACATATACGTATATGTCTTATATATATAATATATATATATATATATATATATATATATATATATATATATATATATGTGTGTGTGTGTGTGTGTGTGTGTGTGTATGTATATATATATATATATATATATATATATATATATATATATATATATATATATATATATATATATATATATATATATATATTATTTTTTCTTTGAAATTACATTTTCCTTTGTATAGCGGGAGGATTTTAATAGAAATGCTAAATTAATAAGAATTAAAATTACTCTTTCATTTGAATGATTGAAAATAACCATTAAATTTCATTTAAAGCTGTATATTTGCGGGAATAATATACATATGGCTATACAAACAGAGAGATGATGTTTAGAAAAGGAAATTTTTTTAGATTCTGGGGCAGTTTGAGGATATGACAAGGACTGGTGGTTAATACCACATCATTAAGATTTTTACCAACGTCTACTAAGAAGAGACGGTGGCTACAATCAGACTCACAGTAGGAATGAATAGAGTTGAACCGCCAGGAAAGGAAAGTAAAAAGCAAAAATATTCATCATAGACAAAAAAAGACGTCGGCATAATAAAATGATAAATTTATAATATTGTGAAAAAAAAGTGGAAGTATGTGGCGAAAGAAAGTCTCAAAAGCTTAGGGGGAAAACTGGTGTATATTTTTAAATTGTTCTCCCAACAATTCATAGTTTTGTAATTTATCGAAGCTGTGTCTGGGATAATTGGCGCTTTCGATATGAGTATTAGGTTTTCGACCTGCTAAATCAATTTTCCGATTTCGAAGGAAATGCATCAATTCATCCTTCTTTAATCCTAATCCCAAGTTACTTGTGATTTCTGTTGCCAACATTAGCTAATTTCATATTTGTTTTATTTTTGCACGTGGAGCATGTTTTAAGGAAATCAGAGTAGTTTTTGAAATATTTGAATTTTTATCAATTAATATTTTACAAGACATTCAACTATAGATGTCTGTCACAGGAAAATAAAAATCCGTTATTGAAAAAAGTAAATTTTTAAAACAAAACTGAAAAACGCTGTAACCGTATTTAAAAATTTATTTTCACAGGAAAAAAGAAGGATTGAAGAAAATGCATTTGATAATGCGCAATGTGAAATATCCCAATTGCTTAACATGAGGATTGACAATCTTCGAGGTCAACTGTTACATCACCTAAGTATAACAATGTGTTCCAAGTTATTCTAGCTCTTTTTCTGCCGGTTCCTGCAAGTAGTCATTCATTTCTAACTGCGATCTGTTCCTGCAGTAGATCGAGTTCTTCTATATCAATTTGCTTTACTTTTTCTTGTCCTTTTGGCACGATCCTCGGATATATCAGGGGTCTTTTGAAACCCTGTTTGCAGTTCCCTTTTTGAGATCGGAATATATATGTGGTACTCCTTTTCTCTTTTTCGAAACTTTGTGTATTTAAATATACTCCCTCATTCTCCCTTCTTTTCACGGGGGCAGTAAGTTACACAAAGGTTTGTGAAATGTAACAGACGAAAGTAGAATGGCGAAAAAAATACCTGAATGGTTAGAAACTGAACGAAAGGAATGTATAATAATATATAACAAAATTGTCTTGTGCCTTTAAGATTAGAAGTAAATAAACGAATTCAAAACTTTTCAAATTACTTCGGCACGTTTGAAAGAATTCCGTATAAAACAACCCTCTAAGGCTAACAGACAAATGACATTAGTGATTCACGTTTTTTTTTTTTTTAGCAACCTGGAAGTTGAAATTTCTATTATTTAAACCGGAGTTTGGAATCACTTAAACAATTAATGTTCTCTTTACTACCTAATTATGTAGAATTAAAATTTAATTTAAATTTTCTTCGGCTAATGAACTCTTTTATGAGATTAGCTAAGAAATTCTTCATTGAGTTCTACCAAATACACTAGTTTTTATTTAAAATTAAAACTCCTTTATATAAAAATAAAATAAGTAAGTTATAATAAAACTCGGTGTTCTTTTCACAAAAAGTTTTCGATACTTTTCCAATATAATACTTTGACAAGATGAAGTTGGAGAACAGCCATATCAATTTATAGCCATTAATATATAAGTACGATATATACTGACTTATAGAGCTGATCTACTTTTAATTTATACACGTGTCTATGTGGATAGTTTTCAAATACGTAGTTGTTAAATTCCCAACGAGAAATATTCATGTCGCAGACAGTCTTTTATTGTCTTAGGAAATCGAGATAAAGTTAACGATATTACAAATCGTGTTGATATTTGCGTTGACATTTCATACCTTAAGCTGTCGGAACATATCTCGCTTTGGGACAAAATCATTTAGAATGTTCAAAATCGCATGAAATTAACTGACAATAGTTCAAAAGAATTTTCTATTGGTCGAATGATTTTATATTTTGTTATATAGATATTTCCTGAAGGATGATGTCGAAATGTTTCTTACTTTTACGGATATTTAAGTCAGTTTTGTTAAATATGAGATACAATTTACAGTTCTTTGTTAGGAGTAGGCTACGCACTTTCAATGAATTAACTGTCAACATATTGAATAGAAATTATTAGAAGTAAAATTGAATTGTAAATGTGATTCATTAATGATAACTATAGTTTGGCGGATAGATGGGTAACGAATCAAATTTGTTCCAATGATCAAACATAGGGAAATTCTTTACCGATTAACGATGGAGAAAAATCTACCCCCATCTTTGATCGATTAAATGAAAAGAAATATTTTCCAAAAATTCTTTCCTTATCTATGATTGTGAGTTGTAAACTTGGTTTGGAGCGTTTCAGTAAACTTTTGCATCATAACTAAATTCTTTAGTAATATATCTGTGTTTGCTGTGCAAAGGGTGTTAAGTCCAAAATGGACTAAAACGTGTTATCAAATCAGAATTGTTTGAAAAATCAAGGGCTACTGCAGGGTACAGAAAGCTAAGTCAATTCCCCTCCTAAATATTTTTATTCGTCAGGGAAAATTTGTTATATCTGAAACAAAACACAAACATGTTAGAGTAGTTTTAAAGGGGTTATGTCCCAATAAAGGACTTGACACTCTTTAATAAAAAAATAAAAATAAAAATGAAAAAATTTACTAAAAAAAAACATTAAAAATTAAACTTAAAAAATGGACTTTACAAAAGCCGTTTTTTTTCAGTCCCGTTTTTCTTAAAACTACGATTTTGGGCTTAACACTCTTTACACTGCAAACATAGATATTATACTAAACCAATATCCAATTGAAATAATTTCATTCACTATTATGTAAATAAAAAAAATATATTGTTTATCTTAAACTTTATTGTTATGAAATGAGCTTTCAGCAATTTTTAGTAGAAATGATTTCAAAATTTTATTTTAATTTTATTTTATGAAGTTTCAGATAAATAACCATTACTAAAAATTGCAGTACTTTTTTTAAAAGGTGGTATGTCTCTGTGTAAGACCAGTGTGTGCCCCAGTAACTAGTATTACAATCAATGCTTGGTAAACTATATTGAATTCCACTTATATATCCCAACACTGTCATTGTACCTTTCCTTAAAAGTAATTTAAAGTTGCATACATTTCTACATTACCGTATTAAATCTTCAAATCTAGATTCCAGAAAAAACAAAAATTTATAAAATTTAATATCGTGTTTTCTCTACCAATCAAGATAAATTCTATGTTTCCATAAGCAATTATATATCTCGTCACTAAAAACTTGAATGGTTTCTTATGGAAATTTTTGTCAGATGATGAAGTTATTGAGCAAGCAGTCCTCATAAAATATCTCAAAGTATATCCCAATTCACATAAATGTAAAAAGAAAATGTGCAACTTGTGATGCCCACAAAATGAAAAAAAATAACCCGAGATCACTGTTGTCTGAGGGAAATTTTTCCTCAAAATAAAATTGATATTTATTCTGTGAATGTGTGGCCAGGAAAATTCTACCAAAAATTGTTATGGGTCTAAGTTGTTATCATTTGTTACAGCCAGAAGAACACTTTAATATTCAACAATCTCATTTTAATAAGTTCTCATTCTGATAACCGTTTAACTATATATTATAAAACTGATGCTAGTAACTTTTTGCCTTATGGGCTTTGCTTAAGGTTTTTGCCTCTACGTTTCTGTGTTTCCCTTTTACCCTAAATTTTCCTTTACTATGAAAGATTGTGAAGAGAAGATAGGAGACTATTGAATGATGACAGGTAAGAAAAAACCCCTTAAATGAGGTTTCCAACTCCTTATACGTATCGGACAAAAATAGCATTACCAGCCTGACATAAATATTAAATTTGATACTTGGGATTTTCCACACAACTTCCCAGGTCTCGAATCTTTTATCAAAAACCAGAAATATAAACTATGCCTACAATAAATATTAAGAATCACTAAAGAATAGATATCTAATAGATTAATTTATTCTATCTCATTTGATAATTTACGAAGTATTGAATTTGGTTCGTTTGCTTCCAAGCATTACTGCCATCTTTTGCAATGTGCAGTCTATGCTAGCCAGGATCTACCAATTTTAGCTAATTCCGAACGGCTATACTGCCCTCCTCAGTTAAAGTATATTAACTAATATTTTTAACCTTCCACGATCAGGAAGCAGGTTGAAACGCAGCTAGGACAAATATTACAGGCAGTTTTAAGAGCCTTCCAAACCAGACAGGAAATTCTAACTTAGAGAAAAATATTAAAAAAAGACATGAAGTAAAACATTAAAAAATGGAACTTGAAACTTTGCACATGATGTTGTTAATGGCCCCAGGAAGATTTCCCGACCATACAGGTTTTGCGGACTGAGAAGTGTGGCTCCGGTTTACAATAGCATTACATGGATCGGAGCCCGTCTTAGCTAGGTGCCACCCCAATTTTCACCGATCACACCCATAGGCGACACCTGGGGGAACCGTATACACTCCCACCCTCTGTGGCTCACAGAGGGGCTTTCAAATCTGCAGATTTAACGTGCCCATATCCGGCCTAGACACGGAGGTATGTAATGGAACTTGTTGGGATCCGAACCGCCGAAATCCGATGCGCTACCACTAGGCTACCTCGGGCCTCTTGTTTTTGTATGGCGAAGAGGGCAATAGTATTTTAATACAGGGTCATCGAAAAAGGTTGTGCACATTTCAAAAGCTCATAATTCTAAAATAAATTGAGCAAACGCAATAATATTCTTTTCAAACCACTTGGTAAGTGTCCAATATTTCTAAATGTAACTGGTACGTAACCGGGACTTTCAACGGTGCGCAGAAGCGGTGCGAGGTGGAAGAGGTCTTCGTTCGGCTTTCCGTCAGTGCAATGGCGACCTTTCAGGACATAGCTCAAGTGGTGGTTGTTTGCGATAAACCCGACGGTAATTTCGCTGAACTGTTTTAACAGATTTATACTCCGCTAACCGCAACACACAATGTGCTTTCTCCTGAACTTTCGCCATTGCACTGACGGAAGGCCGAACGAAGACCTCTTCCACCTCGCATCGCTTCTGGGCAACGTTGAACGTCACGGTTGCGTACCACATTTAGAAATCTTGTACACTTGCCAAGTTGTTTGAAAAGAATATTATTGCATTTGCTCAATTTATTTTAGAATTATGAGCTTTCGAAATGTGTTGAACCTTTTTCGATGACCCTGTATTTTACAAATGAGAAACTTACATTGGAACTGTTGGGAACTGATGTCGTCATGTCTAGAACATATTCCATGATCATAACGAAACAATAAAAAAATAAACTTTGAAAGCTCTTAAAACCATCGTAAAAAGAGGTATTTTTTCAGCAATTAATTTCGGGCCTTAGTATACACACTTTTTAGTTAAAATGCACATGGGACATTTTAACTAAAAAGCGCAGATAAGTATCCATACGAAACCTTTAGACTCCGACTCTCCCATCGGATGTCAGTTGCAGAGGTTCTGTTGCACTTTTGCATAATTAATCTGATTACACCATTGCCTCCCTACTTCAGTTTATATCTACAATTTCTTTTGCAATTTCAAATAAGGGAAATAAAGTTAATTAGCAAAATTTACATATTTTTTTTCAAGTTTTAAAATTTCAACAAGAACGCAATAAATTTTAAAATTCCATTAAAAGCAAATGAATTTAGAAATTTAAATTTTTTTTCTATACTATCACTTCCCGTGAAACGTATTACAAATGCAATTTAGTTGAAAAACTGGAGTTTACAACCTCGGGCAACAAGTTGGTTGTTTAAGTTTGAAGCTTGAAGTCTGAATGCTATTTTCTGCATTTAGAGATTCGTTGAAATAAAACGGAAGAAGAAAATTAAAGCGCTGTTGCTTTTAATGTTGACGACTCTCAGTATATCTAAATGTAAACCCGAGAGCGAAACATCGTCTGGGAAAAGTAATTTACAAATTAAAACGAGAGTAGAAACACATGTGTTTGGTGCTCAAAATTTTTCCTTTTGGCCCTTATATTGTCAATAATTTTGCAGTGTGGTATAAAAATTGGCTTTGAAGGTTGTTACTGTGTGGGCAATAGTTGTTAAAAACTTCCCGTTACCAGGAATAAAATGAAGTCTGTAATGAGGGGGGTTCTTAGGACTTAAAATACGAATAATTTGTCAATTGTAGTATAATATATTTTAAAGACTGAAATTATATATATATAACCATTATGATGCTAGTTAGAAGTTTGAGGGGACACAAATACAGTGGAATCTCGATCGATCGTTTTCGGATCCTTCGTTTTTCCGTATGTGTCGTTCATTTTATCCAGTCCCAACGATCATATTGCTTTGTTATGTTTCCGCATCTATCGTTTTCCCGCATTCATCGTTCCTTTCAATTGGTCCCTTGAAAAACGATAGATCGAAATTCCACTGTATATATATATATATATATATATATATATATATATATATATATATATATATATATATATATATATATATATATATATATATATATATATATATATATATATATATATATATATATATATACACTTCTGGCCACTGTAAATGCAACACCCTGAAGGAAACATGCAAATAGCATGAAATTTACAACATGCGTTAGCGGAGGTGAGATATGCAAATGATTAGAATTTCAGCGCAGACGCACATCATGCGTGCCTGTGGCGCCACTTCAAAGCGCTATTTAAGGTTTGGAGATTTCCACGATTTCAAGTTCGGCAATTGTGTTTTTCTTGTGCTTTTTTCAAAAAAACGATCAATTATGCCTCGTCGAATACAGCGATCATCTTTTGATCAAGTATCCGAGTTCGACAGAGGAAGGATAGTGGCCTACCGAGATTGTGGATTATCTTTCAGGGAAATCGGTAGTCGTGTTGGACGAAACCAAACAACTGTAATACGGATATTAGCCCAGTCAAAATAGGTTTTATGGCTAAAAAAATATGAAAGTTTTAAAAATTGGTGGAGATGTTTATTTAGGCATGCTAATGAACATACTAAAAGTCCCCACCGATCAGACTTGAGCTTTCGCCGCCATCTTGGAAAATGTGTACACTTTTTTGGTTTTTTGAAAATATCTTTAAAAATATTGCTTTTATAAAAAATAATTAAATACAAAAATTAAAGAGCATTAAATTATGAACAAATATCATTCATAACATTTTTTTATATGTCTTACAGGAACAAAGATAATTGACTTTGAAAAGATCGCACTATCACACCTGGGACGCGCAAGCGCGGTTCCCCATGGCGGTGGGGGGGAAATACCCGCGCATGTGTATACCATAATTAGCCAAATTAGTTTTACACTAAATGGGAAGGGTTTTTGTATTTTTCCAAATAACTAGGGAAATATTAACTTTACGTAAAAAAAGTTTATTTCAAAAATTAAAAAACATTAAATTATGTACAAAAACGATTTTATACATTTTTGTCGTACACCTAACAGGAACGAAGATATTGACTATAAAATGCGCGTTGATAATGAAGGTAGCTTCAAAGTCTCGTTGCAGGCGCTCTTCTTTGAATTTCTAACCTCTCCCACATTTCGGCATTCTTTAAACACAAGAAAATAGACTGTAATGTTTTTAGCTATGTAGATAATTAATCATTATTAATTTTATACATGAATGTAGTAAACTTGGGGGTATTCACTATCAGATTTCCATTGCGAATAATTGTTAAAGCTTACCTACTTCAGGATTTACGTGCTTTTTTCGGTACGGGATTCTCCCCTTCAACAGGCATGTATAGATCGTCTATGGATCCGCTAGCATCGGCCCATTCATCAACTTCTTTCATTCGATCGTCATCATCAACAGGGCTGATGCCATTCTGGCATACCCTATTGCAATTATTGCAGGCCGTTGTGCAGTTGATGCCTGCTTTCCGACATCCGCATCTCACTCCACAGTCAGTCTTACAGTTGCAAAACACCATGTTTAAAACTGAATCGGGAGCCACTGCATCCATAGTTGTGATGGGCACAAGAATTTTCTCTTGACGCTTCCAGCCCCACAGGCAGTTGGGCCTTTCTTTTTCAGGTGCTCCAAAGTCTTCCTCATTTTAATTTCGATGGCTCGTATTTGAGTGTGTGCGTTTAAGGTTTCTTGCGATGGTGGTTCAGTAGCAAAATCTCGAAACAACTCACGGAGATTTTTACATTCCAAATCTGATATGTCAATGCCGTCAAAAATTATTTTTGCTAAAGTTGTTTGGGTCAATAAATGAGCTCGGACAAGAAATGAGCGTATGCATGGCCAAGCAACGTTTTTTCTACTGACGTAGGTGCATAAATCAAAGAGAGTATTTCTTTTAACCCACTTCCAGCCATTATGCACCCAATGCAGCCTAAGAATGACATTTAAAGATGGAATCCACCAAGCCTCACAATACAACTTGATAATAATGGATTGGATGTTGCTGCGACTATCTCTCGAGCTTTAATATACAGTGGTTGGTCAGACGTGAGTATGCAAGACTTTTGATGCATTTTAACACACTGCTGGGCAGCATATTTCAGCACAGTGAAAATGTTGTCATACTTGCTTGGTGGTGAATTAACAAAAGGAAGGGGTATTACTTTGGTCTTTTCACAAGGCTGGTTTCTGGTTATATAATGGAAAAATTATTTCCATTCAGGTATCTGTGGAAGACCTAACCACTTAGCACACATCCAGGAGATATCAGATGGCTAAGGCAGTGGTAAATCTTCCGCTAAAGGATTTAAGACATTCAAATCTTCGATAGTAATTGTTTTTAACCCAGGCCCTCGAAAATTTTCAAACGTTTCCAGAGGAATGATTCCCATTTTGCCTACGGTCGATGCGGATGTAAGTTCGGTTAATTTTTTTTATCTTCGTCCCGGGTTCCACTGCTGACGCTGGTGATCCCCTTTTCTCCTACATTCAAGTAATCATTTGACATTAATTTTTTACATGTAAAACATAGTTCAGTATCAGCCATTGTTCACAGACGGACACGGAACGGTGACTAACTATTAACTGGCTAGGAAAATACTAGGGTAAGACCGATTTGGCGCCTGACGGTATGCACATGTGCGTGTCTTTCAGCCATCGCGATGGACACCGAATGCGCGCCCCTGGTGTGATAGTGCGCTCTTTCCAAAGTCAATTATCTTTGTTTGTGTTAGACTTATAAAAAAATATATGTTTTTGTGCATTGTTTTTTGTAGAAACTAACTCCATTATCCAATTTAATAGTCAATATCTTCGTTCCTGTTAGGTTTACGACAAAAATGTATAAAATCATTTTTGCACATAATTTAATGGTTTTTTAATTTTTGAAATAAACTTTTTTTACGTAAAGTTAATATTTCCCTAATTATTTGAAAAAATACAAAAAACCTTCCCATTTAGTGTAAAACTAATTTCGCTAATTATGGTATGCACATGCGCGGAATTTTTCCCCACACCGCGATGGGGAACCGCGCTTGCGCGTCCCAGGTGTGATAATGCGTTCTTTTCAAAGTCAATTATTTTTGTTCCTGTTAGACATATAAAAAAATGTTATGAAGGATTTTTGTTCATAATTTAATGCTCTTTAATTTTTGTATATAATTATTTTTTATAAAAGCAATATTTTTAAAGATATTTCCAAAAAACCAAAAAAGTGTACACATTTTCCAAGATGGCGGCGAAAGCTCAAATCTGATCGGTGGGGACTTTTAGTATGTTCATTAGCATGCCTAAACAAACATCTCCACCAAATTTCAAAACTTTCATATTTTTTTTACCCATTCGTCAAAATCGGGTCTATTTTGACTGGGGTATATGTGATCGTTGGATGCAGGACGGTACTTCGGACCGGCGTGTTCGATCGCATCAACCTCAGCGCACCACTTCACGTGATGATAGGCAAATTGTGCGCATGGCAGTGACGGATCGCTCAGTCACATCACGAACCATAGCACAGCACATGCAGTCTGTAACGCATCATCCAGTGTCTGCGCGTATCATTCGACGCCGTTTACAGCAGAGTGGTCTGTCCGCAAGACGTCCATTGCTTTGTCTACCCTTGACGCAGAACCACAGACGTCTCCGCCGCCAATTGTTCGATGACAGAAGGATGTGGACGGCAGAATGGAATGAAATTGTCTCTACTGACGAGTCACGCTTCTGTCTGCAACACCACGATGGTCGCATTCGAGTCTGGAGACACCGTGAAGAGAGGATGCTGAACAGCTGCGTTATGCACCGCCACACTGGTCCTGCACCGGGTATTATGGTATAGTTCGGTATTGGATATCACTCTCGCACACCTCTAGTACGCATTGCTGGTACTTTAAACAGCCAGCGCTACATCTCTGAGGTGTTGGAGCCAGTTGTCCTTCCTTACCTTCAGGGCTTGCCCACAGCCATATTTCAACAGGATAATGCGCGACCACACGTGGAACGCATTGTCCAACGGTTCTTTGTCAATCACCAGATTGAATTGCTTCCCTGGCCGCCTCGCTCTCCGGACCTTTCGTCGATAGAAAACATGTGGTCCATGGTTGCTCTACGATTGACCCAGATTCCATCCCCAACTGCCACAGCAGATCAACTTTGGCAACGTGTGGAAGCTGCTTGGTCTGCTGTACCCCAAAAACTCATCCAAAGTCTCTATGAATCAATGCCGAGGCGTGTGGCAGCGGTGATCTCCAACAATGGCGGTTACTCTGGCTACTGATTTTGGCAGGAACCACACTTCACAGAAGTCTATAAATTTAATCATTTGATACTTGGTCAACATGTTATCTACAAAATAAATTTTGTTGTGATATCTCTTGTCTTTCTTGGTGTTGCAATTTGGGTGGCCAGCAGTGTATATATATATATATATATATATATATATATATATATATATATATATATATATACCGGGTGGTTATAATTAAACTTCCCCTATAAACGGCATCCTACAGCGCAAACGGGTGAACGGAATGCAAAGAAATTTTGTATATGGGCTATACACGAGATGCGCTCACGGAATTTCGAAAAAAAAATTTGGTTCCAAAATGTTCACCAGAGGGCGCCTTTTTGGGAAAAACATGAAATTTAACACAATAAGCGACCAAAACGGAATACAGAAACAATATTAACATATATTGACTAGTTTCTGATCACCTTGTCACCGAACCACATTAAGTAAAGATAAGGGAGAAACAAAAACTGTTCAATTTGCAGAAACAAGAACAGATTAGGACGAATATATATATATATATATATATATACGATATATGTTACCGTGAAAGACCGAAATCTGGAGAATGTCGACATTCTCCGGTGAATGTCAATATTCACATAATAGCTTGGTGTATGCCTGAAATATTTGCTAAATATCCTTATTTCTCACTTCCACCAGTAAATGTCGACATTCACAATGCACTGATGGTGAATGTTGAATAAAAATATTATTGTTATGTTTTTAAATCATACTTTATTATTAAAACATATTATGACATATGTCAAAATAGGAGAAAGCTTAAGTAACAGCACATGTAAATAAACTGTTGTACTTAAAACGAACAGTTCATTCTAAATGAAAAAAGAAAATAACACCAATAATAAAGATACTTAATTATGTGATTGACGTTATACAATCTTATTTATTGCAACAACTTAAACTGTTATGACACTTTGAATTGCACAAGTGTTCCTTGATTTTACAACTGCATTTACTCGTGGAAGACTTCTTTTTGCAGTGACAGCGTGTATATCCTTGTCCTCCACTTCTCGAATTAGTTGTAGCTGCTTCTCTCAGCGACATTTCTTGAGAAGAAATCTCATCTATGGAAAGTAACTTTTCTTTTCAAATTACGAACTGATTACGGGCATAAAGCTGCTTGAGGGTACCGTTTTTGTTTGCAAATTTATAAAAGTCGAAGTTTTTTATTCCAAGAACAACCG
This sequence comes from Dolomedes plantarius, assembly GCA_907164885.2. Lineage (NCBI taxonomy): Eukaryota > Metazoa > Arthropoda > Arachnida > Araneae > Dolomedidae > Dolomedes > Dolomedes plantarius. The sequence continues at coordinate 120,014,937 of OU015498.1, read as the reverse complement.
CCAAGACCTTTCGGGCATCTGTACAACCACAATTGGCATCAGGGACTTGAATTCGTACGGTATCTCCAATTGGAGCGGGAGGAAATTTTCTTTTTGAGGTTCGTAACATTTTCGTTGCTTGCAGTAGAAGATTCTCTTTCGCGGCCGCTCTTCTTATAGAAAAAATAAACTCGTGCTGTTCAGTCAAGGCTTGATATGAAGGCGTGGTAGGTTGCAGCTCCTCTTCAATATTTTCCTTTGGAATATGGTTTTCGGTATGGCCACTGCTCAAATTTTATTCAAAAATATTAACAATTTCTTCGAGCTGTTCTTCTCTTTCAATATTTGCGATTTGTTCTCCAGGCAAAGATAGCGATGCTATGCCTCCTTTTGGTTTAACACCAAACAGGGCTTCATAAGGAATTTGGCGTATTCCTTTTTGGTATGTAGTGTTCTTGGCAAATTTAACAAACTGTAAAGCATCTGAACATTTATTTGTATCGTTATCGTTCATCCATGCATTTAACATATTCTGTATATCCTGATTGGCTCTTTCAACTGAGCCTGTTTGACTATGACGAGGATTTACATGAATTATCTCAACAACTTTCCACATAGCGCATAGTTCGGATATGACTTGATTACTGAATACCCTACCATCATCTGAATGCAATACAGCTGGGGCACCAAAAGTTAAAAATATTTGAAGAAGATGACACGCTACTTTTTCAGCTGTATTTGTTTTCTCAGATCTTGATACACCATTATGAGCTTATATTCGCCATCCCTGTATGACTGCAAATCTATCAAACCGACTTGACGTCTTGAGTTTAACTCCGAACTGACCATGGGTTTTACAACAATACCTTTCTCGTCTTCTCGTTTCGACCTCCAACACAACATGTCTGTGCTTATCAACATACACCGGTGATGGTCCGAATGTATAAGAATATAACCAAATATTCGGCCTTTCACCAAAATATTTAGCATATGTTTACATTCACCGGAGACTGTCGACATTCTCCAATTTCGGTCTTTCACGGTAACATATACATAAAGTACACACACACACAATATATATATATATATATATATATATATATATATATATATATATATATATATATATATACAGTGAAATCTCGATCGATCGTTACCCGAATCATCATTTTCCTGTATGTGTCGTTTATTTCACCCAGTCCCGACGATCATATTGCTATGTTATGTTCCCACATCTATCGTTTTCCCGCATTTATCGTTCAGTTCAGTCGGTCCCTTGATAAACGATAGATCGAGATTCCACTATATGTATGTAAGTATATATATAAAAATATATATATATATATAGATAGAGAGAGAGATATATATAGAGAGAGAGCTATATATATATATATATATATATATATATATATATATATATATATGTATGTATTTGTGTGTGTGTGTGTGAATGCACATTAAAGTGCCAAAAAAAGTGGGATACCTGTCTAATACATGAGAGTTCCCTTTCTGGATCACAGAACTGCAGAAATGCCACGGGACGTGGTCTCCATGAGCTTTCTGAGGGAATCTGCTGACAACGGACACCAGGCCTTCTAAACACTAGTAAACAATTCTATAATACTCCCAGATGGCGAATCTCCACTTTGAATGTAACATTGCATGTTCTCTCACATATGTTCAACGCTGAGATCTGGTGGGCAAGGGGGCCATTATTTTGTCAAAAATTGGATGAGTCTTCCTCTAACCATAATTTGGAGTTTCTGGATATGTGTGGTTGCGCATTCTTTTGTTTGAGGGCATCCAAACCCATGAGAGTGAATGTACGACATGAATGGCTGTAACACATCTCAAAGGATATTAACATAGTGTTCACCGGTCAGAAAAGTTGTTGATGTATGAGAGGTCTTAATTCATGCCAACTCATCACCTCTCATATCATTACGGATCAGCCTGTACAGTAGGGTGGGCCAAAAAACCATTTTTATTTGTTTCGGAAACCGCTAGTTGAAAAATGTTGTTACACTTACAGATAAGAAAAACCGTAAAAAAAAATTTGTGAAAAAATAGTATCTTCCGATCGCGCATTCACTTCAAAGTTTTTAAAAGAATAAGAAAATGAAGGTTTCTTTTCCAATTTTTTTAAACTCTCAAACGTTTGAAATTTGAAAAGTTTAGGTTGTGAAGGTTAAAGCTAATAGTACCTGAAAAAAAAATTAAAGCCCTTGATTATTCAATATTAACTATTCGCGCAATGCCTTAAAAAGTAGCGTAACGTATTTTGAAGGATTGCAGTAAGGCGTTCTTCCACGTTTCTTTTTGATGTAGCCGCATGTAAATGCCCTATTTGTTTGGAATGTACTTGTAAGAAAAATCCGGATATGTGCATGTATACAATAAGTATAAAGTGTCAGTTCGAAAAAGCCAAAAAGGTAACAGTTCTTGAACTGAGATTCATATATTGTCAAAGAATGTACAATTTGGGCAAAACAGTGTCTGTAGACGTACTGGAGACACACAAATTGGACAAAATGCAACGTAGAAATACCTTGCTGGCTGATTACTATAAAATAAATCAAGGTGCAAGTACTTCTAGCGAAAGTGGGTATAAATGTAAAGAAATCACTGAGCATGAGCAGCCCGAAAATGAACAGGAAAAAGAAAACAATAAGAGTGACGGTGAAAGAGATGGGCTTTTCGAACCAGATGAGAGAAAACTGAAAACATCTAAACCCTGGGAAATGAGGATAAATCTTAGAGCAACTACTCTGGCAAGTGATCGGTATGGGGTATCTACAGCCTTGCTTACGTCTAGTGTGCTCAAAGACTTCGGCATCATAAACGAGGAAGACTTGTTTCATGTTGTCTACAAGAACAAAGTGAGAAGAGAAAATATTAGTAACAGACATCATTTGCAGTCCAAAGCTATTAATGAACATTTACGTGGTATTTACTTTGATGGCAGGAAGGATGAGACTGTGGTGAGTGAAATGGTTGGTTCTAAACGTTATCGTCTTATCCAAAAAGAAAAAAAAAATATTCCTTGGTTCAAGAACTAGGCTCAAAATACCTTTGCCATGTTTCACCCACTATTGGGCTTTCTAAAGACATTGCTGTGGCAATTGTTACACATTTGGCTAAACTGAATATTTTTCTGGGGGAGCTCGATTTAATTGGAAGTGATGGAAAAAGCACTTACACTGGCTGTAGAAATGGTGTCATTCGTAAAATCGAGCTAAAAGTTGGTAGACCACTGCAATGTTGTATTTGCCTCCTAGATTTCAACGAGCTACCATTCAGACATCTTTTCCATCACTTGGACGGAGCTACTGCAGGACCACATCCTGTAGTGGGGAAGATGGTCAAAAAATGAGAGCCTGTATAAAACTTCCTGTGCCAGATTTTTTCCTATTGACTGAACTATTCCTTATGCCGACAAGAAAGAGCTGAGTAAAGACCATCTGTATCTCCTAGATATTTACGCAACAATCAAATTTGGTCAATGCGAACGGATTTGGCAGCTCGAGAACCAGGTCCATTAGCACAATCACGATGGTTAACATCAACAAATAGGGTAATCAGACTATATGTCAGTGAAGAAAACCCCTCAGATGAACTGAAGCAGCTGGTGTATTTCATTTTGCACTGTTACATGCCAATGTGGTTCCGGATCAAAGCAAGTGGCTATTCTTCTGAAGGTTCTAAGACTGTGTTTGAGGCAATCAGATTAACACGATGCCTCCCTGAACATTTGCGAAAAATAATCGGCCCAGAAATAGAACGAAACTAATATTTTGCACACCCCGAAAATTTAATTGTGGCTATGGTTATGAACGAAAGACAGCATGTGAGAGAACTGGGTTTACGTCGAGTTCTCAAAGCTCGGGTAAATTGCAAGGGGAAAACAATTAGAGATTTTAGGGTACCGACACTTGACTTCAACGCGATCGATAACGTTGACATGATTAAGTGTAATGTTTGTAATGTAACTCCGCCACCTTTTCTAAGGAATGTACCGGATGAAGAAATAGACGAAATGATCAAACCTGGTAGACCATTGATTTCAGACTTCAATAGATTTTCATCTCATACCCAAGCTGTGGAGCGTTGGGCCAAACTTGTCACCGAAGCTAGCCAAAGTGTGAGTGGTACTGAAGCTAGAGATGGCTACATAAGAAGCACCCTGTTGTAAAGGTCAGTTATGGCGGAATTTTCTTCAAAAGCTGCCTTCAATGTGTATGAGTTCAGCAATCAAAAAAGTGCAGTAAAAACAGCATTTGCAGCAATCTTATGAAAATACGTTTTTTTAAAAATTGTACTTTTGAATGTTTTGTTTGTACAAAAAATGTTTTAAACAAATATATAAAAATGTTTCCCTGTCTTTTAACGCCCTTTTAATGTACATTGCGAACTATTGCATTTGAAATGCGTTATATTAGAGCTTTTGAAAAACTGCTGAAAAAATTAATTTTCTTATTTTTTCAATATTTCAAAGTAAATACGTGATCGGAAGATATATTTTTTTCATAAAATATTTTTTACTGTTTTTCTTACGTATAAGTGTAACATCTTTTTTCAACTAGCCGTTTCGTGAGAAAGAAAATGTTTTTTCGGCCTACCCTACTGTACATTCCCATGCGGACATGATTTGTTCACTGTATCATGGCGTGTTCTTCCCACACTGACGCTTCCACATGACCGATATAGTTGGAAACGAGACTAAGCAGACCGGGATATTTTTTCCTTTCAACCAGTGTCCAGGGGCGGTGTTCCCGAGTCCAAACGGGGCTCAGAGTTCTGTGGCATGCGGAAAAAATGGCATCCAGGTGGGGCATCGGCTATTAAATCCCATATCATTCACTGAACACTGTATAGTCTTCGGAGACCCTTAACATGGAATTGAGATGTGATTCTCATGAATTTGCACTCCTTTCGTTTGAAATTATTCTCAACAGATGGCGCCGGTTACAATCATCCAGAGTTTTCCAACGGCCACACTGTTGACGTAGGTTTGATATTTTATCGGAGTTCTTTAAATTAAAGTACACTCATGAAATGACCGGTCATAAAAATCTAAATTTTGTCTGTATCTCCTAAAAGCCATGTCCTATCACACAAGCACCATCTATCGTACTTGTCAGAAATTCGCTTAAATCGTGATCACCTGCTATACTTACTTCATAGTCAGCTCTTCAGTCAACCACAGATGTCTGTCGCTTTATATATGCTGCTTGCGTTCGAAACCGTTGACGAGAAAGTGTGTGCTGCTACGTATTCCGAATGGGATAGTCTATCCCAGTTATTCTGGCACTTCAGTGAATATATATATATATATATATATATATATATATATATATATATATGCATGTCAACTTCATTTGGACACCGGAACCAGATGGCGGCACCTGACGGTGCAAAAAACTTTCATCGTGACCTTGACTGTTTTAAAACAGCACACCAAAGAGACGTCAGACGATATTTTGCCCAGCGGTAAAGTCGCTACGACGTTAGCCCTTATAAAAGCCGTTATAACTCGGCAGTAACCATTTTATTTGTTTGTAATAAGACATATTCAATGTAAAATATGCAACGACGAATGTACATTTCTGTAATTTGTGTTTTTCTTTTGTTTTCGTCTTCAATTAAATGCTTGTTTTCTGTTAGTCTTTGCGTTTTGTCCCCTAACTTAACACACCCACCTCCCCATTACACACACACACACACACACACACACACACACACATATATATATATATATATATATATATATATATATATATATATAACATATATATTTATATATATATATGTGTGTGTGTGTGTGTATGTGTGTGTGTGTTCAATTCTAGGAACATAAACTATATTTAACTATATTTATTAGGGTTAAAATTAGGTAATTTAGCGTTAAATTTACTATTAGAAATTTACTATTAGAAATTTTAACGTTTTCCAATTCAGGAAGTAGGTTGTTTTTCGCAGCGGAGAGTTCATAGTCATAGATAATTAATTGCTCCCATGTACTCGGACAGATGCAATCTCGAACAGTCAAAGGCGCGTGATAGCTGAGTCACCAGTGACGCCATATCATCGCGAGATTTTTTCGTGCCCACGCTTTCCCATAACGCATGAAGAGAACGAAGACTTAGATTAGAGAGGATAGCCGTTTGCTGCGGACGCGCCTGTCTTGGGGATGAAAGTTTGAGGGAAATGGTGATTTAGCTGGGTTGAGTGGGTTTTTAATTAATGTTAATATAGTTTTTTAAATGTCTTAAGTCCTAGTTCTTTGCCACAGGACTACTTTGTTGACTGTTTTTTGATTAATTAATTAGAAAATGGGTATGCGGTGTAAGCACTGTGACACACACACTCACACACACACACACACACACACACACATACATATATATATATATATATATATATATATATATATATATATATATATATATATATATATATATATATATATATATATAAATATATTTGTGTGTGTGTGTGTGCGTGTGTAGACTGAAAAAATATATGTTAGCTAAAAATAATAACATAATGCTGCCGAAATATATGTTTATGACATGTCCCAAATATACGTAAAAATCATGTTTATATGTTATTTACGCAAATAATTTAAAATGGAGTGTAGTTCTATCAACTTCTTTAAAATCTAAAGTCTGTTGCGCAAAAACAGAGAGACTTTCATCGTATAAAATAAGTCTCTTTACTCTATACCTTCGAAAAGTATGGTAAAATTACTTTAAAAATTGCGGAAAGAAAACTACAAAGGAATAAAACTTTTTATTACGCTTAGCCTTTTTTATTTGCTTTCAAACTTTTTATTTACTTTCTTGTACGGAAATAATCTTAGTTACAAGAAGCAATTTGGAAGCAAATGCGGAACCTGGAATACATTTGGAGCGAATCTGAAAAACTTAAGAAATGCACTTCCTCGTGGGCTAGCCTGAAGGCACCGGTGGAAGACCAAGTTGTTGCTTTTGTGTGGTTAAAAGAGAGCTATTTTAACTGAATTCTTCTCAAAAAGGTAGTCGTTTTGGTATCTACTGTTAAGAGGTTAAATTTAAATATATTTCCGCCAGAAACGTTTTACTCCCTCAGATATAATTTTGTTTCATATTGAAATATTTGAAAACGTAAACTGAAACAGGTGTATGGTCGAGTAAGATTTTTCAACTTATGAATGTTTTGGAAATTATAGAAAGTGCAAATTCTTTTGAGAGAGCAGATGTTTCAAGTTATAGTGAATAAACGCAGTGCCTTCTATTACTACTTTCGTGTATATATATATATATATATATATATATATATATATATATATATATATATGTACAGTGGAATCTCGATCGATCTTTCTCCGAATCATCGTTTCCCCATATGTGTCGTTTATTTCACCCAGTTCCAGATCATATTGCTTTCTTATGTTCCAGCATCTATCTTTTTCCCGCATATATCGTTCAGTTTAGTCGGTCCCCTGAAAAATGATAGATCGAGATTTCAATATATATATCTAATATATAAAAATGAATGTTTGTCTCTCTGTAATTGTATAGAAATCCACAGTTTAGGAGCAACGATCGTGAAATTTTACATACAGGCGTCTTTAAAAACAGCCGAGGGTCTGAAGAACTTCAAAAATCGAAATTAATTACCGTTGATTTTTAATTAATAAAAAACCAACAATTTTGAAACTAAATGTAAGCTGTTACACTTTGTGGAATCACCCCTCTGAATATGGCGTCCACGTTAAGGTTAGCTGGCAAACAGCGAGCGAAAAGATAAAAATAAATAAAATCAAAAAGTTTCAAGTTATATATTAAACCAGAATAATAAATGAAAATAATAATCTTTCAAGTCAGATTTTATACTCTAAAATAAATCGGATCCAACGGCATATTGACACTATCACACGCGATGGAAAATTCGAATCAACCACGCTAAGTGTCACGAGATCTTTTTTAATCGCTACTGCAACCCCCCTCGCTTATGTCTTTGTGTCTATTGAAGAGTTAAAGACTAAGCTTCTATCCTGCTAACTTATTTCTGACTTAAAACTCCTCTCACTCCATAAATACATGTATATTCACCAACCCATAGCAACCTTCCAGTAATCTTAGTCGAATATTTTCCTATTTAATCAATAAAGCAGCATGTCATTGTGGCGCATTCAGTAAAAGCGTTCATTTACTACACGACGCGAGTTCGAATACGGATCGTACAAATTTTGCTAAACCTGTATTTTCAGCTTTTTTGTGGAGGCTTTTTTATTTCAGCTTTTATTTTATTATTTTTTAAATTATTATTATTATTATTCTTATTTATTGTTTTTTTAAATTGTTTTTATTTTATTTTATTATTTTTAAACATTATTATTTTTATTTTATTTTATTTTTCATATTATTAATGTGTATAACATTTCGTATACTTTTTTTTCTATGTTATTTATACTGTGTTTAGTTTTTTAATGGATTTTGGTAGGTTTATTATAAATTTATATATTTTATGTTTTACTTTTCAGGATTTTTTGTCCAATGATAAAGGCTAAATCTTTTCTATGTTATTTATACTGTATTTAGTTTTTAAATTGATTTTGGTTAACAAACATTCGACAATTTGACATTTTTACTTTTCAGCTTTACTTTTCAAAATTCTTTACTTTCCTAAAGACAATTTGACATTTTTCCTTTTCAGCTTTTAGTGGTTTATTATAAATGTATATATTTTATGCTTTACTTTTCAGGGATTTTTTGCTCCAATGATGAAACGCTAAATCTAGCTGAATTCTGAAGAAATTATTGTAAATTTATGGTTTTTTATGTTGGGTTTTCTTTTTATTCATGCGTATAACATTTCACATGCTTTTTATTCAATGTTATTTATACTGTGTTTAGTTTTTAAATTGATTTTGGTTAACAAACATTCTTAAAATCCCGGGCAACGCCGGATAAATTATCACCTGTGTAGGTTGATAATTTATAAATTTTAAAACTGTTACCACATGTATATTTACAGATCCACAAGAACTTTCCAATATGTTTAATTAATAAATAACCAACAACTTTTGAAAGATGCGACTCTCGATTCACAGGCGTTCAGTAGATGGCGCCACTATTTTAAACTTTTAGTATTCCAACCATAAGACAAAAACAAATGTTTTTTTTAAAAATCGTAAGGGATATTTTTATAGACAAAATAATGTAGAAGAAAATATTGAAATTAAATATAATAGGAAATACTAAAGAATATAGTACAGTTTGAGGAACATATCTTTTACTGTATTTTAATATTTTTTCGATAATGTCCAATCGTTTCCCGCATTAGCAAGAAAAAAAATTGTTTTGTCTATTTCGTTGTTACGTGACGATAAATTTATTTAAAGTACCAGATAAAGAAATCACATGATCAGCGTTTAATAAATTAAATTGTAAAAATTAATCTTTAAAAATTCACCAAAAATTAGAAAATGGAGGTAAAGATTCGAAAAGAATTTCATTTTAAAGGAATTTTTATGATCTTTTTCCTGATATAAATTTTACAACCCTCAAATTATTTTAAATGCAAACTTGAAAAAATTTACAAAAACAGATTAAAAATTTAATTTAAAAAAAATCTAAGAAAATTTTTTCAAAAATCTTTCTTAGTGCACCCCTACATTATAAGAAGAATCGCCATGCAAAATTTCAGTCCTTTAGGTTCAGCGGTTTGGTCTGTACTTTGTATGTCAGTCAGTCAATCAGTCAGTTAGTCAGTTTCGGAACTGTTTTATAGATTTTTATTACTATCTTTATATCGTAACGTTAACTTCATGCGCACACTTTCCTATGCTTTTTTTTATTATCTTTATAATAAGCGTAATTTTCATATGATTTTAAACAACAATCGTTTTTAACTGGCATTCAATTGGCTGTTAAAACTTTATATTTACACCCTATTTAAAAGAAGTAGGGTGTAAATTGTTGGGTGGAAAGTTGGTAAAATCAAAATTTTGTGCAATGTATTTAATTTCTCGATTAAAAGTAGTTTTTTTCTAAAAATTAATTTATTTCGCTTGAAAAGCTAAATATTTTATGCACGCGGTTTATATTATTATTACTATCTTTATATCGTAACGTTAACTTCATGCGCGAGCATTATTTTCTTATGCTTTTTTTATTATTATCTTTATAATAGCTTTATTTTCATATGGGTTTAAACAACTATCGTTTTTATTCATATTATGTTGGTTTTTTATTAATTAAAAATTAAGGGTAATTAATTTCGATTCCGGAAGTTCTTATCTTTATTTTCATATGCTTTTTCATTTACGAATTATTCAAATGTTGGTTAAAAAACTTTTGCGTAATTTATACATTTGTGTGTGTTTAATTATTGAAATTAATAAATTTATATTTCTGGAGAGGATGTTTCAGTTTTTAGTGGTACTATGATGAAAGGCTGAATATACCAAAATTCTGAGGAGTTTATTATGGAGAGAAAAGAATTTAATATGTAGAGGATGTTTATAGGAGTTAAATGTGGAGAGGAGTTGAATGGTTTGCAGCACTTCATTCAAACACTTCATTTTTTAAGAGGCAACGCTGCAGTCATATCATTGTTCTATTGGAAATTTCTGCTGAACCTGTAATTGCAGCTTCTTTTTTTTACCCCAATAATGAAAGGCTAATTCTAGCTGAATTCTGAGGTGTTTATTATAAATTTATATATTTATAGATTTCACAAGGTTTTTTTTCTGTTATTTATACTGTGCTTAGTTTGAAATAAATTTTGGTTAACAAACATTAGAGAATTTGACATTTTTACTTTTCAGATTTTAGTATTACAATGATGAAAGACTGAAATTCTGAGACGTGTATAACATTTCACATATATTTTTTATGTTATTTATACTGTGTTAATTTTTAAATTGATTTTGGTTAACAACATTCAAATCCCGGGCATCGCCGGGTACTTCAGCTAGTATATATATATATATATATATATATATATATATATATATATATATATATATATATATATATATATATATATATATACACGCATGTATGTTTTGTGCATTTATGTGTATACAAATATATGTAGTCAATATATAAAATAATAATCAGTAATTCTAGATTTTATACTAATTGCCCCTAAATTTCACCTAGAATTTTTATGACTTTTTAGAAATATTATATAACATAAATGGTAAGCTTAAGTTAAAAAGTTAGAATTTGGTTCGTAGAATAAAAATTTAGTAACTTATTTTTCAAGACTAATGTTCACTTTATCATAAATCCCAATTAAAAAAAATATAGTTAAATTAAGTAGATTATGTTTATTAAGAGATTATGTTTCAGACAAAGCAGTGTAATGGTCGTAGATCTTCGTGTAGTCGTGAGAGAAATGAATATTTGCTGACCCGAATTTTGACTGTGTTGACAGATACTTGCGGCCCTTGCTAAAGGAACTGGAAATATTTACTCATATTCAATTTGAATATAGCATCCAGTAATTTAGCGTAATTGTCAGAGCGTTACAATCTTATATAACAGCTATCCACGACAATTGCACGAACGGAGACAGTTCGTGTAATTGTCGCTGAATTATTTTATTTCGTTTTCTTTTTCCACATTGCTTCAGGATTTGGGGTTTCTCCGTAATGAATTGGATATCTTTTAATAAATTTACTGCGAGAACAGCTTCAATCAGTCTGTCATACCCTTCGGTAGGGTACTATGTTCTTTAAATGACCACAGCCTTCGACAATTATATGAGTACTGAAGCTCACCTGTCTCTGAATGCAACTTCCTCGCACAACTTTAGTAATTACGGAGAATTATTCATATATATGAACTTTGAGTCTGAAAGTTTTGCGTTAGTGTTGAAAGGTACGATAGTTCATCTAATATTACACGGTACAGTCTGATGCTCAACTATGCGATTGCCGTCTCAAATCACGTAAAGAGCTGCGAGACCCCTTCCTTTCAGTGGCTAATAAGTCTCTCTGGTTAGCTCATCATTTATTTCTTCTAACGAGTTATTCCCATTAGACATTTGAAACCTTCCTTCTCAGGAACTTTTTAATGCATATGAGGGCATCAGTTGTCATTTGAGCCCTCCAAGCAATAAGAATCAAGCACTATTTTAAATCTATTGAACACGATAAGTCTTCTCTGGACAATTTATTCATAACTAGTAGCATAGAGTTATTTTCTCTCAACAGAAAGTGTGGTTAGGTTTTAAGTAAAAGCGGAATGAACTTCACTATGAATTCACCTTTTGCAATATCGAAATGGTTCAGTGGTAAATCAAAATAAAATAGTCAATAGAAATCTGATACCCGACTGTACTTGACAAAAACTTTTAATGACACACACAAATAACATAAAAAAACATAAGGGGAAAATTAAAGGTTTAAAAACCTAATCAAATATACGAATATAGAACTCGTTAAAAAAGGACTTATCCTCCCGTATCAAACTCTATCTAACTTGTTCTAATCATAATCTAAACCTGATGTTTCAGGTAGACAGGGTACGAGATCATCTCAGTCACTCAGTCAAGCAGCACCACCATGGAGTCTATAATTATTGAAGCACAGTAGCGCTACCTAACTGAAACTTTCTCAACACACCTCAAAATTAAATCCAGCTTTCAGGGTTTCAGCCACCACAGATTTTGGCAAACACCTATTTTTATTTCGATGCCCTATGTCGCCCTGACCTATGTAGTTAATAAAAGCCACATAGATGATGATATGTTTCTACTCTCAGACAATAACTTAAACCTAAACTAAGGAGAGGATCCCGCCCTACCTTTGTTTGCTACAAAGTTGTAAAATTGGCATAAATTAATCTAGGAGCCAAAATTCTCAAATTTTGAACTCGCCTTGTGAAAGGTAAGATTTAAAAAAAAACTATAATTCCAAAATTCTACTGACTTTAGATCTGCCCATGAAATTGTTGCTACTAAACTCATAAAAGACGCTGACAACCACATTTTAGGAGACGAAAAACCTATGGAAGTTGTTTTCAGGAGACTCCTCAACTCCCCTCATGTAGAATTAAACGAGAGAGTCATAGTTCCGATCTGATCAGAATAACCCAAATGAATGATGGTCCAAAGTTCAAAAGAATTTTTAATGCCTCTCTTGAATAACCAAAATCAGAAAACCGAAGGGGATTGAGAGAATTTATAAAATCAAACAGGGCCAGATTTTGAAAATTCTGGACTATAGGCACAACTCGGGATGGGGGGCCCCCTAACACTGATGTAGGCGTAAAAATTCCAAAATTGACACACAAAAAATAATAATCATGAATCATTGTAAAGTACCATTTTACCAGGAATTGGCTATTTGAAGCGTAGAAGCCTAGAACATTATCAAATAACAAAAATAATACAGCATATTAACTTCAACATTAAAACACCAATACACTGCAACCAGAAAAACTTATCCCTTGTATAGACTATAACATACATATGATGAACTATACATATAACTACACATATGATGAACCAATCAATCGAATTTGAAAGGATATATAAAAAAATTGCTAAGAAAAAAGGTAAAATAAAAAAAAAGTTGAATTGGGAATTTTTTTCTTTCTTTTCTTTTAAAATAAAATTTTTTTGTGGGCCCCCAACATTCAGGGGCCCCTAGGCCTGGACCTACCGGGCCAAATGGAGGATCAGAGCCTGAAATCCAGCAATTAGTAGCACGGTAAGGATTATTTGGGCTGGATCGTGAAAGTCCAAATTCAACGTCATTGTCTTCAGGGACATTTTTCCGCAAGCATATTTTTCCGTTTTCAAGGGTTCGTTAGGATTGAATAAAATCTCTTCAGAAAGTTCACACAAACTAAATTTATTATTCTGTAAATTCTTCAGACGAATACACAAATTCAAACATAAAACACGGAACAACTGTTATACAGCAGAAAATTCTAAAAATACAAGTCAGGATACCAGAATTTTCAATACAATACACGCCATTCAACCCAGTTTTAACGCTTTAAATTCTCACTAGGAAATTGAACTGAGTTTCAATGCCAATGTCAGGTATATTTATAGATTTCCAAAGCGCCCCCTATAGGTCAGTCTCAGCGAAATATTTCTAGAAGCTTACAGAAAGGTTCAGTCGGCAAGTTGGCGACCATTTGGCAAAATATCGCCAAATTTGGCGACCAAAATGAGTCAATTTATGGCCAATTTAGCCATAACTCTCATGTTTGGCGAGATTCTCATAGACTCCCATGTTAAATACATAGCTATAGGAGCCACTTTAACGAAACAAAATGCAATATTTACAAAATTCGTAACAATATCATGCCGTTTGTCACCACGATATATTAAGTATGCCAGTGCACAACTCACCGCTGACGGCCTTGTCTTGATAAGACAAAGAAAGATGCCATTATTGCGTCGAAATTGATAACCCTGAATGTGCCTGATTCTGTTCCATATTCCTTATAAAAAAGTGAACACGACTGTGAATAGAACCCGATCATCTCCGAAACGAAATAAATGTGAAATATTTATCCATATTTACTTCTAGAGTAAAAGTTACGACATAATACGTGAAGTTCGTCAAAATGTTATTTAAAAAAAAGAAATCGGGCCATTTCCGTTTATAGAAATAGGAAATTTCTCTGATATATACAGGGTAGGATCAAAGACATCCAGGACTAATTTAAAATAGCAAAAAGGGAAATAAAGTTCATAATGAACATATGTTATGAGGCCTGATTATTGTATTAATATTTGCAGCTAGATAACGTCCTTGTTGCGCTTTCCCATGGCCCCAAATCGATTGATTTGTATAAGCAAGCAAAACTCAAACGGCGAGCTTTAGAAATGTCAAAATTTGAACAGAGGTCATCCATAAAATTCTTTTTTTTAATAAGAAAGAATGCATCAGAGACCGTTGAAATGATAAATAAAGCTTACGGTGACAAAGTGTTATCAAGAGGAATTGTTTTTGAATGGTTTAAACTAGGGGTCTTCAAACTTTCACGTTCGAGGGCCACACCAATAAATTCGCAAAGTTCCGCGGGCCGCACATTTGTGAAATAAGCAGCATAGGCAGAGGAATAAATGTATTATTTGCGAAAAAGCTTCAGCCTTTGATATGACTGCTTTATTTGAGTTTTATACCATGATGATGAAGGATTAATTCCTTCAAAACTCGTCACTGAAGTTTTGTGTGTATGGTGTGTTTTAAAAAAAATATTTTGTACCTTTATAACTGTTATTAATTAAAAAAATAATTTTATTAATTATTTTCTAGAAACAACAAAAAATGGGAGTTGAATCAACGTATTTCGTACTTTATATTGCATGAAACAAAATGAATGCAGGACTTATAAAGGTTATGATAACATTTCAAAATCCAATGACAATAAAACACATTTTTGGAAGGACGAATGTCACCTGAATGTTAATGAGACACTTGACATTGCTTTTGCTTAACTAAAGCTTTAATATCAGGTTGAATCTGTATTGTTAAGATCGTAGCCTATGCACCTTGGCCTATTTTTCCCTGTGCATTCATGATCTTTTTTATTTGAGAGGATTTGCTGCTCTAAGGTTTTTTTTTTGTTTTTATAGCAAACTTTGATATGAAAACATTCATGATCTTGCAATCACGGTTTTTTTTTAATCTGAGAGGATTTTCTAAGCTTTTTTTGGTTTTTATATCAAACTTTAATATAAAAACATTCATGATCTTGCATTCACGATTTTTTTTTATCTGAGAGGATTTGCAGTTCTAAGGTTTTTTTTGTTTTTATATCAAACTTTGATATAAAACATCCATGATCTTGTATTCATGATTTTTTTTATCTGAGAGCATTTGCTGTTCTAAGGGTTTTTTTAAATATCAAACTATTACGGGACCACTGCTCTTCGATGTCAAGTCATACTTCAGCCCTTTTGGTACCTCGCCTTAAAGTGAAGCTGCTTACTACCGTTCGCCATAGGCCTAGGTCCTTTGGACTTGGTGTAGGCTTTCCTACACTAAGGGGATTGGAAACAACAACATATCAAACTTTCGTTTGGCATGATCTAAATGTTTCGGTGGGCCACTAAAATTCCAGCGGTGGGTCACCCAAGGTACGCAGGCTTCAGGTTGAAGACCCCTAGTTTAAACGATTTAAAGATGACCATGCTTTACTGGAATATGATGCAAGGTCAGGTCGACCGGCGACTTCAATAACTGAAGCAAATGTTTTAGTCGTTAAAAGTTCAAAGGTAAGCTAATGCTAGAATTGTTTTTTGATCGCAGAAATGTCATTCATTTTGAGTTTATACCTGACGGACGTACTGTAAATAATGATAAGTATAAAACAATATTAGGGCGTCAAAGGAAGGCCTTCAGAAGGAAGAGATCGGGCTCACGAAAAGAAAAAAACTGGAAATTACTCCATGATAATGCCCCAGCACATCTATCTGCAAATGTGTTTGAATATCTAGCTAAACATTCTGTAACTGTAATGAGACACTCTCCATACTCACCCGATATTCAACACATGATTTCTTTTTTTTTCACGAGACTTAAAAATGTCTTGAATGGGAACCGGTTTTCAAGTACAGAAGAGGTAAAGGCTAATACTACGATTAATGTGAAGGATATCTCAAAAAATGGATTAGAAACTGTATTTTTGCAATAAAACAGCCGCTGAAATAAAAGTGTAAATAGCCAAGGCCAATATTTTGGAAAGCTTTGACCTATAATTATATGAAAGTGTATTTTATACAGTAAAAAATTAGTCCTGGAGCTTTTTGATCCTACATTGTATATCTTCTTGCAGTTATTTTGAACATGACCCATTGTTTCTGTTAATTATTTCTTAAAAACCCTTAACAATACTGACATAATTGTTTTAAATAGACGTCCGATAGTTCCCTTAAAGCTTCAGAAGTGCACCTTCGTTAAAATATACCGTATTTTTCAGACCATAAGACGCACCATTTTACATAAAAAAATCGACTTAAATTGGGTTTGTCTTATGGTCCGAAGGTAACATGAAAACAAAATGAATATTTTATTCTATGTTATATTATATTATATATATGCAAAATATATGCACGAGGGTGGGTCAAAAATGATCCGCAATGTTGACAAACTATTCTTACATTGTTCATACTGACTTCTGTCCTCTTTTATTTCGTTGTTATGCTGTTGTGGTCCTGCTATGGAATTTCGATCCTAATTCCTCCTTTTGTCTTCCTTTTATTGCAGATAGATCATGGCCGCTGCATTAGAAGTTTGCACCAAAGAGGAACAACGAGCAGTGATCCGGTTTTTGTGGTCGGAAGGTGTATCAGGGGCTGCAATCCATCACAGACTTTCGGCACAATACTGGAACAGTGTCTTGCCGCAACGGAGTGTCTACGAATGGATTGACAAATTCAAAAATGGTCGTATAAAATGCACGCTGAATGTTGTCATAATTTGTGGCCGTAGATGGTCGTCTGGTTCAATCCTCATGCGTAACACTCGTGGGACCATTTTTTAATTTGTTCCCGTATTGTGCAGAAAGTATTTGATGGATTGCGGCCCCTGATACACCTTCCGACCATAAAAACCGGATCACTGCTCGTTGTTCCTCTTTGGTACAAACTTCTAATGCAGCGGCCATGATCTATCTGCAATAAGAGGAAGACAAATGGAGGAATTAGGATCGAAATTCCATAGCAGGACCACAACAGCATAACAATGAAATAAACGAGGACAGAGGTCAGTATGAACAATGTAAGAAGAGTTATGTCAACATTGCGCATAATTTTTGATTCACCCTCGTATATATATATATATATATATATAATCTTTATTACGTAAGAAATTGAAAATATCTTTAAATGCATAACAAAATTCAAAATGTTCTTTTCTGAAATTCCTTCCATAAATTTGAGTGCATCTTATGATAAAAAAAGATACGGTATTATCCTTTTACACATAGCAAGGTACTGATTTGTTAAGTGATTATGGATTGCGCTTTCTAAAACAAGTTACGTGTTAAAGCGCAGCTAGCTCCGTTTTTTAATGCCGTGAGAATCGGAGTTAAAAAACTCAGTACCGCCATTTTTAGCTTTCGAACAGCAGAACATAACTCAGAATGCCAGCGTTTTGTAGAAATTTAATTTCTTTTCTTTGGTTTTCGACTCAACTTCAAGACTGCAGCTCTTCCTTAACAATCAACGGTATATATTAAAAAATATTTTTCTCGCGTGAAACATTCGATAACATTGATGTATATGTCAATACCCACGATTTTAAAATATCACCGCATTCCTTAAATTTTCGGATCACCACGAAATGAATTTTTTATTTCTAATATTTTTCTATACTACTGAATGTGATATTTCATTTTTCGAAGTTTTCGAAATTTTATGGTATATGAAAAAAAATCGTCTTCTTTTTTAAAGTGCATTTCTTTCGAGTAATCCTCGTAAATTATTTTTTTCGCTTACTGTCTCGACTGCATGTTTCTTTCGGTTTCTTTTGTACAAAACTGGAAATATTTCACTGTAATCACATTGAGTACAGAATCCGATACAACCGCATGAGGTTCAAAGGCACATGATCTATGAAATATTATACTCTTACTTATTTCGCATATCGGACAAGTGTTACGCATGTATATTTTTGTTGTTATAGTTTAAGACAGAACTGATTGCTCCTAACCAACAATTCGCAATAAGTTATAAGATATGCTGGTATATTTACACATTATACAACTTCCGACAGTTTTCCTTTTCCGAAAGGTACCTATATTCAACTACCCTTACTTTTCACATTAAAGGAAGGGGTTAATGGTTAAGTAACTTGTGTCTAATCCATCGGTTGTGTATTTGCTTTTCGCGAGCGTGTAATTTAAGAAAACCATCGCACCCAACGGCAGTTTTTGATTAGTACATGTTAAACGTATAACTGCTGAAGAAATACATTTTTTTACGATGGTTTTAAGAGACTAAAACCATGGTAATAAACCTCTTTTTAGTGTTTCATTATGATCATGGAATATTTTCTACACATAACGAGATAATCTCCCAAAAGTTACACGTAAGTGTCCCAATTGTAGAATATTAAAATACTATCGCCTTCTTCGCCATACAATAACAATAGCATCACGGTAGCCAAGTGGTAGCGCGTCGGATTGCGGTGCTGAGGGTGCTCGGATCGAATCCCAACAAGCGCCATTAAATACCTCCGTGCCCCGGCCGGATATGGGCACATTATATCCGTTGACCGGAAAGTCCTGGGAGGTTAAAGAGGGGGGGAAGGTACCCAGATGTCACCCATGGGGGTGCTCGGTCGAAAATGAGTCCCCCTGTGGTGCTATTATAAACTGGAGCCGCATCTCTCAGGCCGTTAGCAAATATAGACCTGGTCTGGAGTATTATTCTGACCAGAGGGCATATTAAACAACAACTAGAATAACAAGAAAAAGACCTTTGGTGTAATTGATGCAAAAATCCATTTTTGTCTCCCTGGGTTTGTTACGAACTTCATGGCTCATGTGGTTCCTTTGAAATGAACGGAACATTCACTATAGTTCGACATGTGACTACCTTCGGAGCACTTTTTTTCAAATTCATAAAATTTTCATGAAACATATATGTTTTTAATTAAAATAGGGTACAAATCTATGAAATTAAATGCAATTTCAATGAAATATTTATAATTTTTCAAAATATAGGCAATTTTAAGGTAAATTTTAGTGAAAATTTGCATTTACGCTACATCTCATATAACAAATTCTAATGAAAATATATCAATAATCTTTATGCAATATGTAGATAACATACTTACCTGTGTCATTAGCTAAAAGATTTGCAGCACTTCTAAAATTTATTGAAATATTCCAAATTTTGCTCAAAAACTCAATTTAAAGAAAAAAAATGCTCATTTTTTTAAAAAAATGTCATTAAAATAAATAAATAAATACAGAAATGCTAGATTTTAGTCTTAAAACACAGCTAGGAACTATTAAAACATTTTGCCAAAATTTAATTTCAATAGCTTAAAAAAAATTTTGAGAAATGAAATTTATCGCACACCAAAATAATGAAAAACACAGTTTCTCAAAAAACGCATTTAAAGATTTTAATCAAACATAAAAAATTTTCTACCAATCCTAGAGTTTTAAAACTCGCCATATTTGTAATCACACCCTCTTTAGCTTCATTTTTAACTAATTTTTACTTTCTTTTAGCTTTTTTCTTTTTTCTGATCAATTTTGTACTAAGTAGTGATTGAACGGCTCAATTTCTGAATCCGTTCTTTGTCAATTTCTATGTAGTTTTCAAGCATCAATGGATCAATTGAGATTTCTAAATGTTTGAAAACAGGTAACAGTCCTTTATGGCCAGAATTAAATAATAACACTGCAATATGTGCACCTAACAACAATGTTTTCTGTTGGACAAATGTTTCTTTTGGCAAAATAGTCCACAAGAGATTGTTAAAACTCTCATTATTGTTTTGTGTCATTCCGTGTAAACATTTTTTGAGCAAATTCTTATCACAAAGTTCAAAGTAGGTTGGTTTTATCGTTTTTATAACTGAATCTGGAAGACCCGGTGATTTTTCCAAACACTGTTTACCATCATATAAAGCTCGCTTATATTTACACCAGCTGTCTGGCCCTACTGGACACTGTCCATGCATGGGCTTTTCATTTCTAGAGCAACAGTGAAAAAAAGCAGCTATTACAGAAGATTGCATGTTTTCCAAATTTCCAATATTGCTACGAATAGCAATCCCGTAGTAATTTTGTAATTTATCGATAAATTTATCGGTTAATTTGCCTTTTCCACCTAGTCCTTTAGTATTTTTTTAAAATTTTCTGAGCCGTGAGCCTACTCTTTTTTGTATATGTCCTATACATTCTAACTTTGTCACTGTGTTTTCCCCATACATGTCTTTCACTTGCATAAAGGCCTTAGAATCACCATCTCCATAATATTCAGTGTACTGCAGTTCTCGTTTCATCATAGACCTTTCAAAAATCCTGAATGCTCCAACAGCTTCCATGTTTCCTGATGGGCCTTTGTAATTTGAACATAAATGGTCACTTTTAGATTTCATTTCACACATTTTGCAGTACTGCGTCATTATTTCTATATCCAAAAGTTTCCCAGTATCAATGGAAATAGCTGACACACAGGCATTTAGTGACATATATCCTCACCGCTGCCATGTTCCATCAAGTGAAACACCACAAGTTATATTGTTTTTTAAATTTTTTACCTCTTTTGCAACTGCCTTCATATTTTCTTCAGAAACAAACTGTACTGCTTGCAACAGTTTGAGTTCATGAGTTCTGAATGTTCTATTGCAAATATATGGCAAATTTAAGGTACCCAACAACTTCTTGCCAGCTGTAAATCCTCTACCTATAAGTCTCAATCCAAATACCAACAAAGTATTTAAAGTGCTACTTTTACTTTCTTTGGGAGTTGACGTAAATCCAGTCCTGAATCCGCAATCACAAACTAAAGTAAAGTTTGAACACAGTCCTAATTTAGAGTCCTCAGTCAGTGTCAATCCTGTTGCAAAACAGTTTGGGCAGCAGAGAATGGAAAACATATTTACCAATGTTTGAATATCCATTATTCGATTTCCTTTTAACTCTGGAAAGATAGTTCCTTGCACATCAAAAATTTCATAATTGTTCAATTTTGATGAACTTGCAGTAGAAACATTGATGATTTCAGTAGTGTTCATTTTCGTGTACCGATTTCCGTAAAAGGTACGTTTTTTAGCCTTCTTAGACCTTGCTTTTGGCATTTTTAAACGATTTTTAATCTAAAATAACTTCAAAATATCATAAAATCCAAGAAACAAGAAGAAAAATATCAAGAAATAGCTCGTATATAGCTATAATAAGATCGCAAAAAGAGTGTAAATAACGTGCAAACGGTAATTAAAGTTGCCACTCTATAACTGAAATTTAATAAAGAAATAGTTGCCAGATGCAAATAAAACAACAGAAAATAAATAAAGGAAACTTGAATCTATACTTAAAAAAATATTTGGATATTTATATTGTTTGGGAGTAAGAAAATAGTTGTTGAAACTGATTGTTTACATTTTTACGGCTCTTTAAATGCAACTTCCGGTATTCGAAATTTCATTTCCGGTTTGTTATTTATACTATAACTTTGCTTCTAATTATCGTAAAAACAAAAATAAAGCATTTTTAGAATCCTAAATGTGTGGCCTATAAAATAAACAAATAAAATTTTTTTTCGCTAAAACGAGGATTTTAGGGTAGTCACATACCTTAAGTATATCTGTGGATACCTCACGATCTCTAAAAAAGAAAAAAAAAACAAAGTCATCCAAATTATTTACACAAATTTTTTAGAAAACCATGTAGTTTTTGGAAAAATAAATTCTCTTTTGGTAGACGACTGTACTGCAATATTCTTACGGATCAGTCTCAATAAATGGTAAATATATAAATTTATTTTCTTCGGATACAGAGTTGAAAGTTTCGCATAACTGTCCTGGGGGTCCAGGACACAAAATTTTTCAAATTTTCGAAAAATGTTTTTTGCATTAAAAAATTTTATGTTCTTTTCCACTTAAAATGAAGTTTCAATTATGTTTCTATCTTAGTTAGAACAGGAGATATTATTTTTTTTTCAACTTTCTAACAACAGCCAATCTTTGTTTAAACCTGTAGATTTGTTTTTCAGCATGATGGGCTTTTTTCACCATTTCTTGTCTTTAAATTGATATAAGTCGAGAACCGTTAAAGATAAATGGTTCAAACTTGAAACACGTCCTTTTCAATTATTTTACTTTAATTTTTATTCAGCAAATTTGAATAAACTATTTACTTTTGAAAATATGATTTTAAAAAAATAAGTTACATGAAATTTTTTAACTTTTTTCTCTAAATATTTTTAATTTCTTTAAAAATAAATATTTAAAAAAGGCTGAATCAAAATTTAAATTTCTACTTTTCTGTTTAATTTAAGGAAAAACTTTTGAAATTTGACAAATAATATTTGGAGTTATAACGATTTTAATTTACAGCACATTTAAAAAAAAATTTAAATTTTAAAATTTTATAAAAAATTTATTGGAAGTTATATGAAGGGATTTTGGTTACAAATTATATGGTTAACCATCACAACAAAATTCAAAATTTTAACTCAATAAATAAAATTTTTTAAATGTGTCCGGGACCCCCTTAAAATAATCAGATTTTAGAAAAAAAAAACAACTGCGTCAATTACAAGAATGCAGAACGGTCCCTATTTTGAAATAAATTTTTGTTTTCATTATTTTCTATTGTACTTCAAGTTATTTTTTTACGGTTCCTTCGTAAAGAACAGGAAATATATTCTCATAAATAGAGACAGGAAATCTATTCAGATAAATAGAGTACAGCGTCCAAGAGTTTTATCTGTGTCGAAAGTTTTCGATCTTTAAAATATCATCTTTATCTTCAACAGTTACACGGATACAGAGAGTCGAGTAACTGATAGATAAATAAATTTCTGTTTCCATGGTTACCGATTGAACATCAGCTTTCTTGCGGATCCTGCGTAATGAGTAGGAAATATTTAAAAACATTTTCTTGAATGCAGACTCCAAAAGTTTCCTTTAAGTGTGGGAATTACACAGTTTTTAAAATTCCTCGCTGTAACTGTAGCAAAATAAATCCTTCAATTATATGGTTTTCAATTGTGTTGCAATAGCGATGCGGTTCATTCAGGATGTACAGCCAGCATTTTCTCATATTACACAAACAGTGCTGCAGTTGGAAAAAATTGAATCCCAAAAGCTCGATTTTGGAAACGTAACATTCATTTATTCATGCGTTAGTGAGGTAATGGCCTATAATTCACCCCACTTATTCAGGGCTCCTCAGAATATCATATTCAAGTTGTGGACTGTAGGGGACTCAATTATTAAAGAAAAATTTCTCTTTGTCTGACTTCCAAAAAAATGGATAGAAAATGTGCTCAAATTGTCCTCACCAGCTACTTGTCGGCTATACTCTATGCTGAGGTGTCCCAAAAAGGATTAATTCTTTGCTCAAAGCTGCATGAATCTGGATCCTTTAGTGACTCTGTTAATAACACGAGTTCCATAAAATTTTAAACTCTACTAATGTATATTAATGCACAATCTTTTCACCTCATATTATAAAAGAATAAAAAAACTAATCTATGGGCCTTTTCTTTTACTATGCATGCATACTTTAAATTATATATATATATATATATATATATATATATATATATATATATATATATATATATATATATATATATATATATATATATATATATATATATATATATATATATATATATAAATATATATATATATACAGTTGGCTCTCTGTTCGACGACTTTCAAGGGACCGTGAAAAATCGTCCTTAAGTAGAGATCGCCCTTAAACAGAATTTGTGATAAAGTAACATTTCCCATAACGTCGGAGGGGCCGGGACTGGGAAATATCGTCTTTAAATAGCGATCGTCGTTAATGAAAGCGTCGTTAAACAAAGAGCCAACTGTATTTATATATATATATGTATATATATATATGTATATATATATATATATATATATATGTGTGTATATATGTCAAAATATATGTGAGAGGCACGGGGGGGGGGCTTTAAAGTAGTAAGAAAGTAACAATCATTTTTAACAGATCGCGTGTATTCTGCAGGAATTTTTCCTTTTAGCATCGACAGTTTAGGTCGAAAAGCGAGCGATTCTAGCGAAAGGGTTTCTTTTTAGAATAGTACAGGTTTTTGGCGCGGAGAGAAAGTGAACGTCAGCGGAAATGGAATTCCAGATGCTTGAAGAGAGGGGACTGCACATGCGCTGGTTAGCATAAACTCTAGAGGGAGTGGGTTTGGGCGGCAGATTGATGGGGATTCTCGTTGACCGCGGAAGCTCGTGGCTAGGTGCCGAGGGAATTAACAAAATGGCTACGTGAAAGAAATTACCCTAGAGTGTGGTTATTTCCAGAAACGCAATAAATAAGGATTAAAGATTATTGACTTGTGATCATTGCCTGCCACTCGCCAAAGTAATTAAAGAATATGACGACTGCAAAAGGAATATTTAAACTCGGGTGAAAACACCACCCCTGTCAGAAGACGGTAGTTGGTGTACTTCGTGGGTGAAACGACAGCGCCAATGGATTTTCCTAGGGTGTGCGCGAGAACGATAGAAAATTCACCGTCTAAACAATTCCGTATGTTCTAATTGGATGGTGTGACGATGAGTTCGAACTGGAAAAGAAAGAGAAAAAAACATTATGATTTCTACAATGAAACCAGAAATCCTCCCACACGATACCGGATAACTCATAATAACAATATCAGAGACTGCTGTGCATGAAATGGGACCGCTATGAAATTGAAAATTAGGAAATTTTCCTATTCCGGAAATCCTTAAAAATACTCTGTTGGATATGATTTACGAAATTTTTCGTGTAACTTTCGACTGGTCATTCACTAATGAAGAGGAGACTGCATTTTATTCAATTTTTCATGAATAACTTTCATCTAGACTCTTGGACTGTTCCTGGTGAAATTGACTATCCGCAAACAGTATTCAATATTCCAGAACTATTTCGGGACAAAATCCAAAGCATAAGAGAGACTCTTGAACATCATAGAGATTTAGTAGAATTGCGCCAAGGACTTTAAAACGATTACACATGTAAATAAGAAAACAACTGAATATTTTGAAAAAAAAAAGGAAAACATGCTGAAGATTTCATTTTCTAATTAATTTGAATAGTGATTTCAGAAAAAGTGATGATAAAAAGATAAAAATATAAAGTGAGTAAAAGACCTAAGGGTAAGTTAGTATTTTTTAATTGAATTTTGAAGGCGAAATGTTTTTAATTGAGTTATATTTTAATAAAATATATTTTGAGAGTGTTAAGTATTGAATAAAATTATATTGATATTATGTGATTTTTATAAAAATAAGGTATGGAAATTATAGTAGTATTTTCTTTTCATTGATATAAAGTGAGGGAATTTGATATGTTTTAATTTTGATAATGGTAGCATTGTATAAGTAATCTTCTATATTAATAAAGTAACAGAGGGGTTTGTCGAGATCATGTGACCATAACGCGACCGGGATGGACTCATCCTCCAAAAAAATGGCAGACAAATACAGGAATCGGTGTATTTTGTTTTCTCATGAAAGTAGATAAATGTTACATATTTGGAAAGAGCTTCGAAAACTGATAATTTTTTCTGCGTACACTTACTCTGTTAATTCAATAGTTTTAGAGATATTTGGATTTTAATGAAGCGTCATCCCTCTGAGAAATCAAATCATGTATATCCAGTATGGTGCAGTGGTGCAGCCATTTGTCGGCAGCAACGGGAATGAAAATTGACTTGAATTTAACACATTTGTGTATATATATATATATATATATATATATATACTAGATGTATTACCCGGCTTCGCACGGGATTCCGTTTCTGTTATTATTTTTTTCAATGATTAGCCTCATGTTATGATGTTCTACAGTTTTCGCTAAAATTCTTTTGCGGTAGCAAATAGCATTAGTTTGTTGTGTTGGTGCTGTCGTTGTTCATCGCTTTCCCCTCCTTTCGATGTTGAAGCTCGAAGACAATCGTATGTTCGACGCGTTAAAAGTTTCTTCATCAGTCTCACTGCTTCGGATCACTACAATTCGAATTCTGTTACGTTCGAGCTATTGGGAATGTTTTTTCTTCAGATTCTTGTGTGCGTCTAACTGCATTTCGAATTCTGTTGGCTTCACGCTCTTTTGTTTTTATTTCATCACATTGCTCATTTCTCAACAATCTTTGACATTTTCCCCTTACTTCTGCAGGATTAAAAGTTGCTCCCCTCTTTTTGGGCATTTTAAAGTATTAATTTACAGCTAGTATTGAATAAAATGTGAATTATTTAACATATTTTACCAATAGAGAGAAGGATTTATAAGTTTTGAATAAGCATGAGCATTTTTACATGCTTCCCCAATTCACATATTGGTTAGAGTTTTTCGTTAGCAATTGCACGATGATGAAAAGTGCATAAAAAATATAAAAATAAAAATGAGAGAGAAACTGTTTTGAGTAGTGAAAATAATTTTGAAGTTAATTCCATACATTTTAATTCTATTTTACTATTTTTTATATATCTTAATGACCTCATTTGTGTATATATTAATTTCATTGAGTGATATTTAACTTTTTCTGCTACTATTGATTTTTATGTGTGTTATGAGATTTTAGTGCAATTAATAATTGAGGAAGATATTGAAATGTGGATTGGTTATATATTAGTGATTTAGTAGGTCATGCTGTTATATGCACAAGTGAAAAATAATATTTAGTGTCAATTCCAGTGATTTAATGTTAACATTTTCATTCTGAATTTCTGTGGCGCATTTTTCTCAAAGCCTTATCAAAAAATGTTGAGAATTATTTAATAAACAGAGATATGATAGACATTTTGTACAGTCAAATTTTAAAATTGGTGACTTAGTGATGTACGAAGAATTTAAATACCCAAATTCAAGAAAACTAGATCCACCTTATTCAGGCCCTTATAAAATTTTAAGCCAACTTTCTAATGTTAATTTTGAAATTGATAAACCAAACCAATACACTGGGAAAAAGAGTGAAATTGTGCATTTAACCAGATTAAGGCATTTTCATCCACATATTGATTTTAAATTAAAATAATTTTGTTTCATGCACAATTTTCTTGGGGGGGGGGAATTAAGAGAAGATTTTGGTGCGAATTACAAGTAAAAAATTGAAATTATAAAATTATTAATTTTAATGAGTAAATGAAATGATAAAATTGGAATTGATGATATTATGAAATTAAACTAGAATATGATTTGTATTGAATTTATTGGTTTTTAACAATTGTGTGCTTTGAATTGAAAGTTAGTAACTAATGAAAGAACTTTGACTAAACCTAAATTTTGGGTTATTTTGAAATGTTTTGTTATCATTTTAGCAATGTTTTGGTTGTTTAATGTGCTGAACTGTGTTTACATTTTCCCGAATATGACCATACTTCATAACTCAGACATGCATTTCTTAATTGATTTTATATGTTGTGTGTCAAACACCCTTTTGACTCCACTTAGGTGGTTAAACTTTGTGTCTTGTTTAAGAAAACTGTCCATATTTAAACTTTCTTTTAGGGAACTATTGTATGTGATGTTTTGGATCTTCTGAGCCAAAACACCGAATGTGACGCCCCTACTTCTTTCATCTTTCAGTAAATTTTCTCCTTCTCGAATACTGTATCCTATCACCCACCTCTACCCGCGCATTGGAAGTCATCCCATCTGTTTAGAATGCTTTTTAATTTTTTTGCTTCCCCTATTCAATCACTTGAAGTGCTAAGAAAAAAATAGTTGAAATAGTGACTAAAGACAGACATTGGTGTGACCGCTCCTTTTGCCCTCCCAGTTCCTATTCATACTTCCTCAGGTATGACAAGTGCCCACATTTCCTGTTTATCCATCTAAGTTGTTGACAAAGTGTTGTTTTGGCAGTCATGTCCTGTGGGTGAATTACGGTTGGTCCACTGTGCGGCCACAAAAACTTATACCCAAACAACTACACACCCCCCTTCACTCCTTAGTAGTAAATTTAGTTGAGAATTTGAACCTAGGGCAGTGTGGGGTACACACATTCCAACACACGAACACTCTCCACATATTTTTTTCCAAAGCCATTGTTGTGGTTAAGACTGTGGGAAATCATTTGAACCTGCTCTCCTCTGACCCAACTCTGCACAACTAATCATAACTTATTAGGAGTTTTGACATAATGAATCTATCATTGCGAATTTTTGAAATGAAAAAGTGTCAAGTATGTTTATGTTTTGATAAGGGTGAATTGATTTGTAGATAAATTGTAAAATTATTGTGAAATTTATGTGTGTAACATAACTCAAGAATGGAAAAGCGCTTTTTTAACCTACGTTGAAATAAAATGATGTATGTAATATTATAATGCTGGAAATTAAGAATACACAAGAAAAATTATCCCATGGGAAAGTCGATAGAACCTGTATATTTCAATTATTAATATGTTATGTCTCTGAGTTCTTACAGGGGCAAGTATGTTGGTCGACCATAAAATTTTTCATCATTGAGTTTGTTTTCATCCATGTGTACTTCATATTCCATGCTAATTTTGTGTAAATAGATTAAGTACATCTGTAAATGATTGAAGCTGGAACTGTTTTAGATTTGGGAGTGAGTGGACAGATTGTAGGACTGTCAAAATATTCTCCACACAGGATCAGAGTAAGCATCTGGTAAGGTAGACACTTATTTATAAACTCTATTAACAGTCCAAGTGATAAGTGAAAAATGTGATTGATATTTTACTGTGTTAATGTGATATTTTGTATGTTAAGTGATATATTTTTAGATAACATTTTTATGTCTTTCCTATTGTTTCTATTAGCCAATGATGATATACATTCTTTTTCAAGATTCAAGACCATTTCGATGTAAAATTGTTATGAATATGCACTGTATTTTTTAAAAGCCACTGCTCCAGGTCATCCTGAACAGGTAGTAGAGTAACTTAGGGGTTTCAGGGGAAAAATTAGAAATTAATTGATGGGTTTTTTTGGGAAATTGTTGACTGGGAACTGCAACCCTGCTCAGCACTTTTCCAATGGATTAATTTAGATCTAGACTAACCTTGTTTTTCTCTTCTGACAACGTGTCGCAGATAATTCGCGACTCTTTGTGTGCACGCCTTCATAGGGATGAGGGGGGGGACAGTTGTCAAAATATAAGTAAGAGGCACGGGGGGGGGCTTTAAAATAGTAACTCGTTAAATCGCCTCGGCCCCCTCCGCTTTCGCGTATCGGCCCATGAACACCTGAAGACCAGCCGCTACGTAGCAATACCTGAATACGCAGACGAAGGTTAATTTCCCAGGTCCGGTGCTTTCCATTGCTGTGGGGCTCGAGGATGCCGGACAAACAGTACAGATCTGTCATCCACTCAAGGCACCCCAAGCCCCCCCTTTAAAATAGTAAGAAAATAACAATCATTTTTAACAGAACGCGTGTATTCTGAAGGAAAATTATCCTTTTAGCAGCGACAGTCTAGGTCGAAAAGCGAACAATTCTAGCGAAAGGGTTTATTTTTAGAATAGTACGGGTTTTTGGAGCGGAGAGAAAGTGAACGTCAGCGGAAATGGAATTCCAGATGCT